>RJWM01002289.1:0-132104 GCA_004363535.1 Dasyprocta punctata | reverse complement strand
TATAAAAGACTGACTGCTTAACTCTAGCTTGCCTTCTACCCCTGTCCTTTTGTGAATGGAAAGGTCTTACCTATCATGCTGTGATGAGATCTGACATACATAGATGTTCCTATTTAACAGGTGGTTTATAGGACAGAATAATCCTAAGGAAAGTTTATTATACCAAAACTCACTGGAAAACTGCATGACAAGACTGTGCTCAAAACCATGACTGAAAAGTTGCAGAGTGTAAATATTAATAATCTCTCTCTTGCTCACTCTCTCTCTCTCTCTGTACTGGGAATTGAACTCAGGACCTCAAGCTTGCCAGGCAGGCACTGTGCTGCTGAGCTATATCCCTGGCCCAATAATCTCATTTTAAAGATTAGAAAGTAAAGGTTTCCATATATCTTTGCTAAAAAACAATTATTCTGTAGTCTTTTAGGTCAGAAGTAAGCATAAAAATTTGAGAACACTAGTTTGATTTCCGATATGACCTTTTAGTAGAAAAACAAGTGTTTTGCTTCTGGTAGTACCCTATTTAAACAGCATATAAAAAATATAGAGATATATGGTTGTGTTATATTGGAACATTTAATCTATTAACTTTGACATCATAATTTACCTATTTCTGTATACAGCAATAAGATTTTTAGAGTCATTCATTCGCATTTGTGTGTGTGTGTGTGTGTGTGTGTTTTAAAGGACTGTTGTATGTTAAATTAGACCTTATCTTTGAGAGAATGTCATGTATTTATCTGGAATCAACCTCATCAACTAAGAAGTATTTTGACACAGATGATTTCTTTTTCCTCTTTAAAACTGTCAGTATTTGATTTCCTCCTGTCTTTCTGGCCTCTTCTTCCCAGTTTCATGTTCCTGAATTTTAAGTATCGGAGAGCCCATGTACTCAGTTCTTGAATCTCTTTTCTTTTTCATCTTTGCTTATTCCCTGGATTATCTGTCTCATCCAGAGTCATGGCTTTACCATCTATGTGCTGATGACTCACAAATTTATTTATTTTTCATCTTCTTTTTTTAATCTTGTTTTATTTTAAAACGAAAAAAGAATAAAAATGATGATACAGAATTTCAAAGCAAAATAATAGGAGATTAACAATGGTTAATATGTTACATATTGTTATCTTAAAGTATTTGCTCAGATTACAAGATAGACATGAAAAAATGATCAGTGAAACCACAAGCCATTCTTTTTGATGAACTAACAGTGATTAGTAGTATAATTATCTATCTTGTGTGTGCGTATATATATATATATATATATAGACTTTTCCCTTCTTTTCTCCTTTCCCTCGTCCCAGTTATTCTTTCCTTTTGTGGCTCCCAAGTTCAAATCTGTAGTTCTGAACTCTTCCCTGAACTTCTGATTAACATATTCCGTTGCCTGAATTCCATTGGATGGCTACTGGACATTTCATACTTTTTTGTTTTCCACTTGTGAAAAACATGAGACATTTCTTACTTAACATATCCAAAACTGAGTCCTGATATCTTCACCTGCCTCCTGGCTAAACATACTCATGCTATCAGGATTTTTTATATGTACTGTTTACTATAAGATTACAGTGTTTATTATTGTTCATGGTGTATAGTAGATATCTAATAAGTATGTATTAAATGAATACATTTTTAGATAATCCTTGCTTGCTTCTTTCTTTCTTTCTTTCTTTTCTTTCTTTCTTCCTCCCTTCCTTTTTCTTGCAGTGCTAGATATCATGCCTTATGCATGATAGGCAAGCACTTGCCATCCCCAGCTCTTAATAATCTTTTGCTACTACATGAAATAGCAAATAGTAAAAGAAAATGGTGATTCTCCTAGATCAATGAATTTTAAAGAAGAGTTATATTATTTTCTTAAATATTTAGTTTTCATAAATTTATAGTTATATGTAATGTGTTAGTTTGCTACAACTTCCAAAACAAAGTCACAGAGACTGGGTGGTTTAAACAAAAGAAATGTATTTCCTTGTGGATCTAGAGACTAGAAGTCTGAGATCAAGGTTTCAGCAGAGTTAATATCCTCTGAGGCTCTCTGACTTGTAGACAGCTCTTGGTTTGGCTTTTCCTTCTGTCTTCACATACTCTTTCCCCTGTGCCTGTACCTGTGTCCTCATTTTCTCTTCTTCTAAGCTTAGCAGTCATATTGGATTAGTGCCTACTTATATGAACTCATTTTACCTTGATTACCTTTTTAAGGCCCCTATCTCCAAATACAGGCACATAGTAAGATTTTGAGGGTAATGACTTAAAGATATAAGTTGTGAGGGGACAATTCAGCCCATAATATGAGATCTTATTTCAATAGTTACACTAGTTTATATGAATTAGATCACTCCCATTACAGATTCTCATTTGATAATCTAAAATAAAAACCAAGGTGTTATCTGGTAGCTCCTTCCAAAACTGACTTGTCAATCAAATGTTACTGGGTTTTGAGTTGCTCCTCTCTTGGAGTTGGATTCCAGATTCTTCTTGTCTCAAACAAAGAATTGAATGAAATGAGCAAACAGTGGTGGCAAAATTTATTTGAAAAAGTAAAAGCGAAGAGTCAGAGAGAAACTGGCTCTGCAGAGCAAGCTTGGGCCAGGTGAAAGAGGAAAAGTGCACCCTGGAGGGCGGGCTATGATGAGGAAAGCCATGATAGCAATGTTTTCTTCGTGTCTGTGTCCTTTTATGCTGAGGAAACCTGCAAGAACTTATACGTATGGGTCCTGAGAGGCAGTGCTGGGGTCCCACATTTTAGGCTGACCTCAGGTCCAGATCATCTTATTGAAAACCTCCTGTTAGCTGGGCATGGTGGTGCATGCCTTTAATCCCAGCACTCAGGAGGCTATGGTAGGCAGAGTGTTGTGATTTTGGTACTGGTTTGGACTACAATGTGAGTGAGGCCGGCCTGTACTACATAGTGCAACCCTGTCTCAAAAAACTAGGGCCGGGAGTTTGGCTCAGCGGCTTACGCACCTGCCTGACAGATGTGAGGTTGTGAGTTTGATCCCCGGTGCCACCAAAAAAAAAAAAAAAAAAAAAAAAAAGCAAAGAAAACCTCCTGTTATTCCAAGAAGTCCATGTACAGGACTTTGGGAACCATTCTGTACATGTGTTCTGAGATCTTGAAATTAACTAGTCATGCCTAATCTGCCAGCCAGTTTTGCCATGCTCTAATCTCCTGTGTCAAAATTATATGTACCTGATACACACACATGCTATTTATTGTGTACTTGCCATAGCTCAGACATTTTAACTGAATGTTTTAAATAATTGTCTCATTTAATCCTTGTATTCTCTTTTTTCCCCCGTACTGGAGATTAAATCTAGGATCTTTGCACTGAACTGATTCTCAGCCCTTTTTAAAATTAAAAAAGACAGCCGGGCGTGGTGGCACATGCCTTTAATCCCAGCACTCAGGAGGCTGAGGTAGGAGGAGCACTGTGAGTTCAAGGCCGGCTTGGGCTACAGCATGAGCACAAGGCCGGCCTGAGCTACACAGTGCAACCCTGCCTCAAAAAACCAGGGCCGGGAGTTTGGCTCAGTGACTTAAGCGCCTGTCTGACAGTGCGAGGTTGTGAGTTCAAGCCTTAGTGTCGCAAAAAAAAAAATAAAATTTAATTTAATTTAATTTAAAAAGAAAAAAAAAAAGGTTTACTGATCCTGGAACATGAACCCAGGACTTTGTGTGTACAAGGCAGGTGCTCTGCCACTGAGCTGTGTCCCCAGCCTCAAATTGCTTTTTGTTTTGAGACAGGATCTCTCAGAACGGCTAAATTGCCCAGGCTGTGCTCAAATTTGTAATCTGCCTTTGCCTCCCCATGTGCTGGGGTTACAGGAAGGTACCACCACATGCAACTTATTCTTATAGATACTGTATTTCCCCATCATATATATGGTAAAAATGAGATTCAGAGAGATTTTGCTGCTTCCCTAGAGAGTTGGTAGTTAATTGGATCTATTTCTTACCATTGAATTATGGTTGTTACAAGCTAAGACATGCAACAGAACAATCTGTAGCCTCTCTATACAGTTGCTACAGGCTAAATATAGTGATTCAGCCCTTGAAATGTGGCTAATGTATCTGATAAACTAAAATTTTAATTTAAAAATTTAACTTGAATTAAATAGTCACATGTAGCTGGGCAAGGTGCACAACCGTAATCCCAGCATTCCAGAAGCTGGGGCAGGAGGATTGTCGAGAGTTCAAGCCCAGTTTGGGCTATGTAGTGAGTTCAGGGCCAGCCTGAATTATGTGAGGGGACCCTGTCTCAAAAAATAAAAAACAAAACAAAACAAAAAAGAGCAGCCACGTGTAACTAGTGACTACCATATTAGACAAGGTAGTTAATAGAAGTTTAAATTGTGGAAACCTAATGTTTTACTTATATAAAAGTGGTCACAGAAATATGGTTTCCTGTATTTTACTAGAAATTTTTTTTCTTTAACTTGAAAATGTAATATATGCGTGTGGTTTTATTCAAATGATTCAAAAGGGGTTATGTGAAAAATAAGTGTTTTTATGACCATAAACTCTTAGTTTCTTCCTAGAGGCAACCATTATTTCTTTCTTTCTCTCTCTCTCCCAGAAATAGCCTATATATTTACAAATGGAAGCATTCTTTTAAAAATGTAAACAGGCATTTTTTTTAGGCAAATTACAATCTAAGTATTTTATAAATTGAAAACAGCTGGGCATGATACCTATAATCCCTGTACTCTGGGAGACTGAAACAGGAAGATGATAAATTCAAGCTCAGCCTGGGCAATTTATGACTTAACAAGACCTTGTGTCAAAGTAAAAAAATAAAAAAGGACTGGGGATGCAGCTTAGTGTGACAGACCTGGGTTTGAGCTCCAATACCAATATCAAAACAAAACAAAAAGATTGAAAACAAAAGATTTTTAAATTATTTAAATAATTTTAAATTTAAATTTTAAATATTTAAATGTTTGCATTTATTTTCTGTCTCTTCTAATTCTTCATGGAGTAACATGAACTAAACATATTTTGTTTTCTGTTTTCCAAGTGAGTTCTTATACTATGAATTCATACATATTTGAAATATATATACTTCCAAATTTAAATGTAAAATCTTTACTCTTATCTCTATATTTTTACTAGCCAACCACTGAAGACCACATTTTCCAAATAACTCATCAGTTTTAAAATTAATACTGGCATGATGTGAAATTATAGTTGTAGTGCTTATTTTAGATGATAGGTCAATGGCATTTCCTTCCTGAGTACTTATTTTTACTAATACAGCTCTTTTTTTTAAACTTATTTACAAAGCTATTTATTATTTAAAATTTATTAAAGCATCACTGTACTAGATCTACAACAATTGTATAACATGATTCTCATAAGGAAAAATGCTTTCTTTCCACTACAGAAAACTTGAGGATCTTGTCTTTAGGAAGAAACAACATCAAGAACTTAAATGGACTGGTAGGTTGTTATATCTTTTTTAAAAACACATACTTTTTTCTCTCATTATAAGAAGTAAAAAGCAAGTGTAAAAAGTACCTGTAAACCACTGATAATTTAAACACTGCTAACATTTTGATTTACATCTTTATTCTCTCTCTCAATTTCTCTCTCTCTCTCTCTCTCTCTCTCTCTCTCTCTCTCTCTCGGTGCTGAAGATTTTTTTTTTAATTCTTTGAAAGTTTTCATTATTGTTTCCTATCTTATCCACCTTCTTTTTTTTTAATTTACACAGAAGAAAAGTAAGAAATAAAAGTAAAACAATTTCACAACAAGCCAATAGGAGAGTAACAATAATCAGCACATTGCATATTGTTATATTCACAGCAGTTGTTTAGGGTATAAGACACAAACATGAAACATTGTCCAGAAAATTATTAGCACAAAACTTTTGCCTCAATGAATCAAGAGAAACCAGCCATATGACTATCTTTGTTGTTATGATTGCTGTATTATTTTCAAATAAACATTTCACATTAAAAATGAAATCTGAAGATGACCCTGTGAAAACTTCTTTTCACTCAAAATTTTTCTTTAACTATCTTAACTAATTTTTATATACATAGATTTTCTTTCAGTTCATCACACAAGTACAACAATGTGATGGTTACATGTGTGACTTATTTAGTTCACTGAGAAGTGTATTTTCAATGCTCCTCTATTTGAGAGTGAAAATGTCTAGTTTATCATTCTTTATAGCTGAGTAGTAATCCATTATATAGAAATGGCACATATTTTTTGCCCATTCCTCAGTCGAGGGGCATTTAGGTTGTTTCCAAGATCTAGCTATTATGAACTGGGCAGCTGTGAACATAGGTGTACATATATTGCTGTGGTAGGATGTTTTTAATTCTTTTGGGAAGATACCCAGAAGGGGAATAGCTGGGTCAAATGGGACCTTCAATCCTAGCTTTTTGAGGAATCTCCACACTGACTTCCACAGTGGTTGCCTCAGCCTGCATCCCCGCCAACAGTGGAGAAGGGTTCCTTTTTGTCCACAGCCCCTCCAGCATTTGTTATTGGTTGACTTCTTAATACTAGCCATTCTTTCTGGGATGAGGTGGAATCTCAGTGTTATTTTCATTTGCATCTCTCAAATGACCACTGCTGTTGAACATTTTTTCATATATTTATTTACTGCTTGTATTTCTTCATCTGAGAAGTATGTGTTCATCTCAGATGCCCATTTTTGGATTGGGTCTTTAAATCTGGGAGGACTGATTTTCTTAAGTTCTTTATACATTCTCGATAATAATCCTTTACCTGAGGGACAGCCTGTAAACATTTTTTCCCATGTTGTGAGTAGTCTTTTCACACTGTTGGTGATTTCTCTTGCTGTGCAGAAGCTTTTCAATAGGATGAGATCCCATTTGTTGATTCTTTGTGATAGTTCCTGTGCAGTCTGACTTTTACTCATAAAGTCTTTGCCTACACCAATGTCTTCAAGAGTTTTACCTACTCTATCTTCCAGCAGATTTAATGTTTCTATTTTAATGTTGAGATCTTTAATCCATTCAGATTTTAACTTAGTACATGGTAAAAGATATGGGTCCACTCTTAATCTTCAGCATGTGGAAAGCCAGTTTTTCCAACACCATTTATTTAAAAAGCTATCTTTCTTCCAGTGAATGTGTTTGGCATCTTTGTCAAAGATAAGGTACCATAGTGTGTCTGGAGTTGTTTCTGGATCTTCTAATCTATTCCATTGATCTTTGGGTCTGTTTTTTTGTCAGCCCCACACTGTTTTTATCACACAGTAGCTTTATGGTATAATTTCTGGTCAGGAATTGTGATGCCCCCGGTCTTGTCAGCACTGAAGATTGAAACTATGGCCTTTGCACTGAGTTACATCCCCAGCCTGTTTATTTGTTTGTTACTTTTGAGACAGTCTTGCTAAATCTCTAAGTTGCCTGGACTGAGCTCAAACTTCCTGTCCTCTTGCCTTAGCCCCCCAGAGTGTTGGGATTACAGACATGTGCCACCATACCTGACTTTTCACCTTTTATTTTAGGTTCTTTATTGGGTATGTTGATAATGAAATTCCTATTGTACATACTGTTTTGCATTCCCATTTAGCTTAATACGTAAAACCATTCTTCTATGTCGTTGATTCAATAAACTTACTTCATATATGTGTATTTCCTGAATACCTTTGTCTTAGTTACTTTTCACTCACTGCTGAGACAAAATACCTGACACCCAAAATTAGGGAAGGAAAGGTTTATTTCTTACAGTTTCTTGGGAGTTTGAGTCTGTGGTTAGTTGGCTCCAAGGCAGTGTGGCATGGCAGGGCAGCCATTCATGGTGGCTGCAAGCAGCAAGGCACGCTAGCGTAAGAGAGAGAGGTCATGCACCAGAGAGGACAGAATCACAAGAGGAAGATCCACCTCATTTACACTGTATGTTAGCTCCACCCCTGGGTGGGTACAGCACTCACATTGCCAATCCCGGTACTAGACAACAAACCGAACACAAGTAAGCCCCGGACTTAGCCCCATCAAAAGTGTATGAGGACTTGGGGGGACATAGCATACCCAATACAACCTTTGAGCATTAGAGATATGGCAGAATATAAAACAGTTCTTGCTCTTATACAATTTACATTATCTTCAAGGGCTATGTACTGAAAGTTAATTGCATAATACCTCAAGTGGCAATGAATGCAGTCAGAAACAATAAGAAAAGACAGAATGATGGAAAGTCCTTCCTGCGGAAGCAAGAACTGTGACGCTGTGGAACTGAAAGGGACCAAATGCTCAGGCTGAGGGAACAGCAAGTGAAAATGTCCTAAACCCTGATCTGCTTAGTACTTGATTAAGAGCAAGAGTTGACTGAGAGAAGGAGCATGGTTCTCAGTGGTGCTGGACAGGGAATCAGGCACCAGGCCACACAAAACCTTACAGGCTCTGATAAAATTTTAGATTTTTTTTTTTTTTTTTTTTTTTTTTGGTACCAGAAATCAAACTTAGGACCTTGCGCTTGCCAGGCAGGTGCTTGTGCTGCTGAGTTATGTCCCCAGCCCGATTTTAGTTTTCCCCCCGCCGCCCCAAGTTTGTTGTGAAGCTAATGGAGGTTTTGGATCAGAGGATATGATTTAAGTTTTTAAAAGAATTTAAAATCATACCTTCCCACATGAGCTGTGGATTGAACCCAGGGCTTCATACACGTCTAAGTTTCTCTAGCTGAGCTGCACCCCAGCCCTAAATCTCATCACTTTCCACACACTCCTGTTAATACATCATCAGTTGGTTTTCTTTCCAGCATGTATTGTGTGTGCATGGGGTGTATGTGTATGCATCTAAAAACTTTGCTATTTATATGTAAACTAAAGAAAAATAAAGCTGCGTGGGGATATAAATGCTATACCTCAAATAGTTCGCATAACAGCTGAATTATTCATCCAAACACACCTTCATGATTTAAATAGCTGAATCAGAAAATTAAAAATAATGTGTGAAATATGAAATCTTAAATTTAAGGAAAAACATTTATTTAAACTATTTAGGAAAGCTTCTAAGATACATTATAGACCCATTTGTTTTGTTTTTTTGTTTTCGATATTAGGAATCAAACTCAGGACCTTACTATTTACAAATCACATCATCCTAAAGGCTTCTAAGCCATGTTATGTTATCCAAATTCATTACTTTATACAAACCAAACAATAATAATAATCATCATTTTATGTGGTCCAAAATCGAGATATAGTATAGCACTTCATAAAGTCCTTCCAATTCCTTAACCTCCAACATGATACTATTCACAGAGCCAGCACTTAATGTTTTCATTTCAATACTCATAATGGTTTTTTGACCCTAAAATATCATAAATTTCAATGATTGAAAGAGATGTTAGAGAACTTCTTGTCCAGCTTCCTCATTTTTCCAGTGTTTAAAACTATAATAAAATATACATAAAATTTACTATCTTAACCAATTTTAAGTGTACAGTTCAGTAGTATTAAATTCATTTGTACTGCTATTCAGTCACCACCACCATCATCTCCATAGCTGTCTTCATCTTACAAAATGGACCTTCTGTCCCCACAACAATAACTTCCCAGAAGGCCTGTGATCCCAGCTCTCAGAAGGCTGAGGCAAGAGGATCATCGCGAGTTCAGGGCCAACCTGGGCTACCTAGTGAGTTCAAGACCAGCCTGTCTCAAAAAAAGAAAAAAAAAAAAGCCCAGTAACTTCTCATGGGCTTCTCTCCTCAACCCTGGCAACTACTCTTCTATTTGTGTCTCTATAAATTTGACTACTCTGGATATTTGTCCTTTTGTGATTGACTTATTTCACTTAGCATAATGTTCTCTAGATTCATCCATGTTATAGTATGTGTTAGAATGTACTTCCTTATTTATTTATTTATTTATTTATTTTTGGTACTGGTGATCGAACTCACAACCTTGCACCTACCAGGAAGGCGCTTATGCCACTGAGCTAAATCCCTGGCCCTGTACTTCCTTTTTTAACATTGAATAATCTTCTATTTGTTCACTTGGGATGCTTCCAATACTTCCACCATTCTTTGTGTAAAGAATGCTGTCTGAACACTGATGTACAAGTATCTCTTTGAGACTCCACTTTCATTCCTTTTAGATATGTGTCCAGAACTGGAATTGTTGAATCACATGATAATTCTACTTTTAGTTTTTTAAGGAACTTCCAGTTTTTCATAGCATCTAGACCTATTTATATGCCCACCAACAGTACACAGGGTTTCAGTTTCTCTATAGCATTGCCAAAAATTATTATTTTCTGTTTTTGTAGTAGCTGTACTAATGGATGTGAAGTGGTATATCATTGTACCAGTCTTCTCATTTTACAGAGTCAGAAACTGAGGAAAGAAGCTGGATATAGTGGTACACACCTGTAGTTCAAGCTACATGAGAAGATGAGGCAGATGAATTACTTAAATCCAGTTCAAGACCAAACTCAGCAATGTACTGAGAGAAGAAGGAGGTGGAGGAGGAGGAAGAGAAGGGGGAAAGGGGGAGGGGGAGAGGGAGAAGAAGAAAGAAGAGGGAGAAGAAATGATTTTTTCACAAGCAAAAGCAGACCAATTTGTTAAGTTCCTACTCAATGTCCAGTTTTCCAAAGAGCCAGATTATTGAATGACAGATTTGACTGAATACATTCACGCAGTTTTATTTATTGGTATTTATCAGATTACTTCACCAAAAGCTTGTCTTTATTACCTCCTTACAAATATGTTGCTTGGAATGACTTCAATACCTTTTGAAATTCTCTTCAGATTTTATTTTAATTTAATTTTTTGAGACAGGGCCTCAGTGTGTAGTTCAGGCTGGCCTTGAGTTCACTATGTATGTCGCCCAGGTCTCAAACTCATAGTGATCATCCTGCCTCAGCCTCACTAGTGCTGGAATTACAGATGTTTGCCACCATGCCCAGCCTCTTTGGGCTTTATTTAGTGTTAATTTTATTGCAAACTCATAGTGATCATCCTGCCTCAGCCTCACTAGTGCTGGAATTACAGATGTTTGCCACCATGCCCAGCCTCTTTGGGCTTTATTTAGTGTTAATTTTATTGCAAGCCTTTCATCCCAGCCACTGGGCTTTTCAATCCATCTTTGTGGAATGGTACTTTAATATTTTAGACACTGATCACTTCTCAAATGATTAGACCATAAAAGCAGTAGTCTAATTTGAACCAGTATATAAATTCTTATATTTAGAGAGGTACAAAAGGCTGCGGAATAGATTGAAAATGTTTTGGAAGGCACAACTATACCCTGGGCATCCAAAATTTGTACAGTTGTAATTCAATATGCATAAGAATTTCTGATTCCCCAGTCATTCCCGAAAAGTGTTACATATGCTTTTTTTTTTTTTTTTTTTTCAAATTTCAGCAAATGTTTGTTCCCCTTCACTTAGCCCCAAAAGTCAAGGGCTGAGGCTGTGTCAGAGTCTGAAATGGGGAATAGGGTAGTTGGCAACCATATAACCAAGTTTGAGGGGTTCCTCTCACCCCAGCTGAGCAGGCAGGTGAGAATCTGGCCAGGTGAAAGGAAGCACCCCAGTCCTTGGCCCTGACTCTGCCCCTGCATACTTTCCTCAGGTCCCCCACAGGGGACCTATGGGGAACAAGCAAAGAAACAGGCAGGAAAAGGGAGACAACTAAGTCTGGAGTCTTAGGTGAAGGTTAATCCCTGTGTGTGTGCATACGCACACGCTTTCTCTCACATGCTGCACAAACATAAGCATGTGCTCCTGCACACGTGTATCCACACACACACACACACACAGTTGGCTTTCAAAGATGGGCTAGTGGGTAGGGAGAGTGGAGGGAATAGGGAAGGACAGGGAAGCCGAGCCTTTGGCTAGCGACTCTGTCCCTCTGGAGCAACCCCTCTGCCCTCAGTTGAGTGACAGCAATTCTCCCCTGCCCCACCTCAGCCTCTTCAACTCCTGAGCCTGGAGGAGGGGTGTGGCAGTTATCAGGTTTGGGAGGTTACCAAGGCAATCCAATTCGAATAAATTATAAATTAAAAATAAATAAAATAATCAGTGGTCCCTGCCCAGGACAGGGAGACAACTCTGGCATGACTTGCCTGGAACTTGGGACAATCTCAGGGTAGCCCTAACCCTAAATCCCCAAATGCATTGAAATTTGGTCACGGCAAAGCAACTGCTTTCAAATGACTAAAAGTTAAATCAGAAGTAAGTTAACACTTCAAATGAGCAAACAAAGCATTGGAGACATTTTCAAAAGCTAAGTTACATAAAAGAGTTTCTGTTCTATCTAAAAGTGATATCACTTTAAAGAAGACTTTATTTTGCTAAATCATTAAAAGAACAAATTCAGCACACAGGCCATTTGGAAAATTAACCAAATTGGCTATGTGAAATTAACCAGGAGTCTTTACCTGTACATATAAAATGACAGAACCTGAAATTAAGCCTAAATCTTCTTTTTAATTGTCCTTTGGTGCTAGAGATTGAACCTAAGGCCTGTGCCTATTAAACATACACTCTACCCTAAGATCAGTATTTAATTAGTATTTTTTCTGCTACCTCATGCAGTATAAATTAGAGACATGAGAAGAATGAAGATCTAGGTCAGTGAAAATGTATTAATAAAATTTAAATTGCTAAAGACTGATTCTTCTCTGAAAGATAGATATATAGATAGATAGATACACAGATAGATATGATGTAGAGGTAGAGATAGCAATAGAGATAGAGACAGAGATAGAGATATTAATTACATGCCTGGGGTGGTGTCACAATACTGCTCAAGAGGGATTGGTTAAATTATAAATTTCTGTTATAAGAATGCCATAATAGACTGATTTTAAAATTTCTTTACTTTGAAAGCTTGTATCTTCTATTTTGAAAGTTGAACTAAAATGAAATGCTGAGCTGGGATGACACACAGAGCTAATTCAGACCACCCCATTCTCAACTGTTCCCCTTTGTTCCACCATTATGGAAAACACATTAATGATCTTAATCCAGGAACATTTATTCTCTCTATTGTCACTGAAAGTGCGGTTAGGAGGATGTAGACCTGGGGCCCACCTTCTGGGCGTTACTCTGCGCATGTTCATAAATTGGGAGAGGGGGTAAGAGGTGACTGAGCAGCCAGTTGGTCTTGCCTAGAACTTTCAAAAGTTTGTTTAGAAAAAAAGTCACTGAATTTGTCTAATATCTATAAAATAAAATCTTTTTGCAATTAATTGATTATATCTAAAGTTTAAGAGACAGTATTATATGACCTTTATACTACAGTAGAAAGTCTTTACTAATATTTAGTAGTTATATTAATTTAATAATAGAAAAGTTAAAACTGCACTATATATATATATATATATATCAAAAAGATAAGATGAATTGCTGGTTGGTGTGATGAGTAGATGGACAGGTATGATAGGACAAGTATGGCAAAATGTATGGTGACCATAGTGAGCATTTAATATAAAATTCTTTCAACTTTTTTATGTTTAAACTTTCCTATAATAAATTTTGAGAAAACCCTGAATTTTAGACTTATCTATACTACTTAATATTAATGTGCTGTTTTTTAAAAAGCCCTAAACTGAGCATAGTGGTGCCCACTTATAATTCCAACACTTGGGCGACTGAGGCAGGAGGATCATAGTGAGTTCAAGGCAGCCTGAGCTACATAAGCATGTTCAAGGCCAGCCTGCATTACATAGCGAGACCTTGTCTCAAAATAAATAAATAAATAAATAAATAGCCTTAAAGTGTCTCTTATAATAGAAATCAAATAGCTTATCTACTTTAAATGAAATGACCAAATAATAAGTTGGGTATATTGGTGTATTCCTGTACTCTCAGCAGTCTGGGAATCTGAAGCAGGAAATTTTCTAGTTCAAGCCTGGCCTGGACAGTTTAGTGATTTAGTAAGAACTTGCCTCAAAATTAAAAATTTTTAAAAAGGGCTGAGAAATGTAGCGCAATGTGAAGGCTATAGTACTGCAGGGGGAAAAAAAAGACCAAATAATATATAATCAATAGGATAGTAATTAGAAATTATAGCATTCAATAACAATGATACTATAATGCCATTATTTCTCCTTTTGGTAATTGCATAACTGTTCTTAGCAAACAATGTTTTGTGAATTTTTGCTCAGTGAAACAATTAGAATAGGAAGAGTTCAGAGGGAAAGAGAATATTCTACTTTGTTCCCTAAATGGGAAAAAACTTCCACGCAAAAGTCAGCTGTCCTTCAAGTGGATAGGCACGTCTTAGTTTTCTTTGAAAGTCATTGTCTATATTTGTAATGAAGGTGACAGAAGCAAAAGGTTAAAAATAAGCATGTAAATTACATTGCTTTCTTTTTCAGGAAGCTGTAGGAGACACATTAGAAGAACTGTGGATCTCCTACAATTTTATTGAAAAGTTGAAAGGGATCCATGTAATGAAAAAACTGAAGATTCTCTACATGTCTAATAACCTGGTAAAAGACTGGGGTAAGCGAGAATGACTCTTTCCTAACTATCTACCTCATGTTTCTACGATATACCCAATAGAAAGAAGTTGCAAAATGGAAACATTTGTAGCTAAGCACAGAGAGAAATAGCTCCAGAATTTCTTATTTTTTTTATAGAAACAGTATAGGAATTCCTAAATTTTAAATGCATGAAATATATATTTAAATTTTTACTTAAAACAAGTGTAAGTAGGAAGGTGTTTGTCCTATTAATCAAGGGCTGAAGGAATTAGTTTAGTAATTCTTGAGTGAAAGACTTATTTGATATCTATATTGCTTTGTTTTTTATTGTATGTTATTAATTCAGCATGTGCTAAAGCCCTGTTATATGCATGATTGATGCCAGACTCTCAATATACATAATTGAATAGAAAATATCCCTGCCCTCAAGGAGCTCACAGCTTAGTGGGCAAGATTTATTTATAAGCAAATAATTATGACATTTTATGATAGGTTCTGCAATAATGATTTGAATGAGTTGCTTTAAGAATTTGAAGTTGAAGGCCAGGCATGGTGGTGCACACCTGTAACCCCAGCACTCGGGAGGTTGAGGCAGGGAGATCGCTGCAAGTTCAAGGCCAGTCTGAACTGCATAGCGAGACCCTGCCTCAAAAAGACAAAAAAAAGAAAAAAAACCCCAAGAATTTGAAGATGAAGGAATAGAGACAAGCAGTTTAGCTCAGCCTACGCTGATGCAACACAGCAAAGAGAACATTTATTACTGTACATCGACTAGTCATTTTCAATTCTGATCCTTATTTCCTCTTTCTGTCCCCTCTGTAGGCTAGCATTAAAGGTAGAAGAGAGAGGTCTTTTTTTTCCTCCCATCCCATAATGTCCTCAGACAGTAACTTCATACAGTAAAATTTCCATAACCTTCTTCAAAATCTTAAACAACTAGTAGTCCTGAATAATCACAAATTGAAGGTAGTGATTTGGGATTCAATCTCTAAAATCGTAACAGTAAAACTTTCCATTTTAATGTGGAAAGTGTTCTTTGTTCTTATAGCTGAATTTGTGAAGCTGACAGACCTGCCGTGCCTGGAAGACCTGGTGTTTGTAGGCAATCCTTTGGAAGAGAAACATTCTGCCGAGGGTAACTGGATTGAGGAAGCAACCAAAAGAGTGCCCAAACTAAAAAAGCTGGATGGTGAGTGACTCTGGGTGGGCTGGCATAGATATGTTTGCTAGTTACGAAAGTGGAATTTTGGGCATGGGATCATGACAAGGAGTAAAACTAAAGAAAATGATGGGTTGTCCCTAATCTTAAAGACCATTTCTATCCATGTGAAATTTAATGATCCAGTTATGCCAGGGTGGAATGAAAAACTCCTAGGATGTTTGGGCTGATACAAGATCATCCTTATATCAAGATCTCATAGAAAAAATTTAGGCTTATTCTCAAGTCACAGAAGTATTTTGCGGAACAGTTAAACATAAAGTAGGTGCTTTATCACAGTTGGATCAAACTGTAGTGTTCTATCTCATACCCACTGCTCCTCAGTTTTAGTTTCCCTCCCACGGAGATTCATGTTAATGTCACTGGATATCACTGACTCACTGGGTCATGTCCTAGCTCCAGCACTTCCAGTATTTGTGACATTGTGCTAGTTAATCTCAACAAACCTTGTTCATTTGTAATACAAAAGCTAGAGATGGTAACAATGTCATTAGGAATCATTTTAGTGTTGTTTTGAGAATGAAATGAAATAATCTTTGTTTAATACTGTGCTCAAATGTATGAGAAACATTTTAATATAAATTAACTTTGTTTTCACTTTGATCACCACCTCCCTTATTTAATTCAGCCAGCTGTTAAGAAATTTAATCTGTCATTCTTAAAATCTCCCCAGGGATTATGCTATCATTCTAGGGTCAGGTCATGAGGAGATACCCTCTGGGCTTAAATCAATTGCCCTCACAGTCATCACTGAGAAATCTGTAGTCCCACAGTCCCTGAGGACTCATCCTCCTGCTTCCTACCATATATATCCTCGCTACACTTGAGTTATGGAAGTGCTTTTTTGAGCATGAAATCTTTGGTAGCCATAGGATTATCTCCTTGCATAAAATGCAGACTTTACCTCCTCCCTGTGGTGCTATCAGGAGGTACAGCCAGAATTCTTACTGTTCCAGAACTGCCAGGAAATTTCTTTCTAGTCTGGGAAGGTCACCATCCCCACCTTCTCCACATTGTTCTGTTGACTCACAAACAGTATCTTCTCAGTGGTCTTAAGATTTTCAAAGACAAAAGTCAGTAAGTCTTCTGGTCTGTCTTCATTTCCCACCCAGTCCCCAGAATAATCATGCAGTAGCCGACGAGGCTGTCTGAATGAGAGGAAGGAGAATACTTAGAAAAAAAAAAAAAGTAATATCCAACACATGATGATGATGATGACCATTCATTCACAAGCATGTTTTCCTTATTTTCTTCATCATCATACTCATACAAAGAGTCACATGGCTTATCCAGCAAACGACCTAGTCATTTAGAGTTTTCCTCAGGCTTTTTCTCAGCCTAACCACCCCTGCTTCTTTGTGTTCGGTTTTTTCAGTCCTATTTTGTGTCTCTTCATCCCTCCCCTTCTACAGCAATCTCAGTGCTCAAACTTTTTATCCACCCAACTTACTATATGGCAGCAGTTCTTAAATGTTGCTGCATACCTGTGGAGAGAGACGCTCCGAGTCTCTAAGGAGAGAGTGAAGGAGACATGTAGTTGGAAAACTTTTTACAGGTGACACTAATATGCCTCCTTAGGGAGACATAAATTCTTCTGTCCTCAGATTGAGAATTAATTGCTTTAAAAGGCCCTTAAATAATCCTTCTCCTATACAAAAAAAAAAAACTTGAAGTATAATTGATATATAATTAATCGTGCATATTTAGAGTGTACAATTTGGTAACTCTTGACAGGTATCTATGCTGTGAGGCCATTGTCATACTCAAGATAATAAATATGCACGTCACTCCCAAAAGCATTTTTGTGCCTCTTTATAATCCCTCAGTCCTGCCATTCTCCACCACCTTCCCAAGAAATTCACTGTTCTGCTTTCTGTCTGTTCGTATCAGTTTGTATTTTCTAGAGTTTTATATAAATTGAACCACGCAGAATGTTT
Source organism: Dasyprocta punctata (assembly GCA_004363535.1). Taxonomy (NCBI): domain Eukaryota; kingdom Metazoa; phylum Chordata; class Mammalia; order Rodentia; family Dasyproctidae; genus Dasyprocta; species Dasyprocta punctata. The sequence goes on along the minus strand of RJWM01002289.1, from coordinate 114,531 downwards.
TTTCCTTTCAAGATACATACCGAAGGATTAATGACAAAGACAGTGGATTACTTCTTGTGAGAAGGTACTGTACAGGCACAATCAGGAAGAAGCAACCAGGCCTCTGAGATACTAATATTTCCTGAATTGAGTTGTGAATATACAGTTACTGGTTGAACTCTTTAAATAATTTATACAGTATTTGGATAGATGAATGTTTCCTTTCTATTGAAAGGAAAAAGAAGCCTGGGAGTGTAGATCCGTGATAGAGTATGTGCTTAGCATGCGCAAGGCCCTGGGCTCAATCCCCAGCACCGAAAAGAAAAGAAAAGAAAAGAGAGGGAGGCCGGGGATATAGCTCAGAGGCTTAAGCACCTGGCTGGCAAGTGCAAGGGCATGAGTTCAATTCCTGGTACCCAAAAAAAAAAAAAAGAGAGAGAGAGAGAGAGACATTATAGGTGTGTGTCATCCTATCCATCTTATTTTTCTGCAGGCACTTGTAGGCATGTTTATTTACAACTCTACAGTTACGGAGCTGTATATTCATAAGTATTTATATTAATTCACTTGTGAATTCTCCTGAGAGCCTTTCTAGTAAATTTGAAATTTAAGAGATTATTTCATGAAACTATTCTATTATATCGCATTTCACAGCCTGTCAGAGCTTCTCAGGTTAACAAGGAAATACTTTCATTTAGAATTAACAACCTATTGAGAATAAGCAGAAACAATTTCTTTTTCATTTTAGGTACTCCAGTAATTAAAGAGGATGAAGAAGAAGAAAATTAACAACATATATTCCTCTTTGTGTTAACTTATTTAAATGTCATAAGAACAGTAGATAAGTTTTGTATAATTCTCTATTTTAAAGATTCTGTGTGGGACAGAAAGTTCTTAAAAGAAATCTCATTTTCAATGTTTTTTTAAACCTATCCAGTGTTTCTCCCCAAAACCGCTAACACCAACTTTATATAGTCTAGTTCTCTTTTTGGAAACTAACTTTTCCACTTTTGTCTTCATTCCCAGTTATATACTGTGTGATCCATCTATTGAAATGTATAGACCAATCGTTTTAATAGCAAAAGAAAAAATTTTGTTTATTCAGTTTGTTTAGTAATTTTTAGGTCAGGCATTTTAAAAGATACACTTTTGAATCTGTAGAAGGTCCCTCTCCTTACGCCTCAGAAGCACAAATGTATGATGCGGTTGGTTCTGAAGGGAGTGTGGCGATAGAGGAGCACCTCTTAGAAGTACATACAGCAGCAGTCCTGGAACCAAGACTCCAGCTGGGAAAAGCTGTGGTAGAAAAAGGAAGAATTAGTATCTTGGAGGCCTTCTAGCCCACATTATATTTATTTGTTTGTTTTTCCAAAAATATGTAGATTCTCAACTGGAATTTAGTTGTGTTTACAAGCATGGCCACTTGAGTCACTGCATGTGTATAATCAGTCATTCTGTGAATTCAGTGGTTAAAATGTTGTGGCCCTCTTTTTACCAACAGCGTGACCGTGTTACCCATGTGGACCTGGCCTAAAGCACATTTTTTTTGGTTTATAGTTCCTTACAGTAGCTCTCACCTAAACATCAACCATTGATATGTGTCACAATTTGCCCCAAGGATTTAGTCTCCTGATCCTCATTGTTATGGTTAGAAGGGTACAGACTTGAAGATTAAATTTGGTACTTCTCAAAAAATGAAGGTTGTGTTCAAATATATGTAATATGTATATATTTCAAAACTTTCGGTTTTTTGGAGAAGTTTTAAGTTGAGCAGCTCAGAAAGTGTATTGTGTAAGTGGTTGTGGAGGGAAGAGAGAAGAGATGTTTCAGTGTGAGATCCCAGGCAAATGGCAGTATGTTGGAGAATTGCCTCCTGTGTGAAGCACTGCAGACGATTTAACTTCTGAATTGCAAAGCAATAGTCAGATGCAGAGATTAGAATTTATAATGTAAGAAAAAAACTTTTTTTCTGGAAAATACAAGATTAGTAATCAGATGAAGTCCATAGCAGGTCATGAGTGAATCACTAATAGACTGAAGAAACGAAGTCAGGGGTCTCCTGCCAAATTGTGCCTAAAGTCTCTCACCAGAGACTATTGATTCTTATTTCCCCATCTAATGAAAGAGGGGAGAATCATTTTTTAAAAATGGTTGCATAAGTAGTCCTAGATTTCAGAAATCTACAGCTATCACTTAAGAATCACTTACTTTCTCTAAGAGTCATTCTGATCAAAAGGGACCACCGCTTTGACAATCAACTCTAAATCCAAACAAGAACACTTAGTCTAACCTGTTGACTCTTCCATTCACTCTGATAGGAAGAAATCTTTACCCTGACTGGCTTTTACATTCAAAGTCTTCAGCGTTTCTTTTGTGAACCATGAGCAGTGAGCCTTCTTTTGCTCCTCAGTGATGTTTAAGGCCCATAAACTGAGTGGGAAGGTGATCTTCTTGTAGTTTGCACTTCATCCAGTAGACAAGCTTGAAGCCATATTGCTACGTATGGGTATATTTTCTAAAAGTTACTCTGCAAGTGAGTATTATAGAAAATGAATGACTTTGTATTGAATTTATTTATGAAATAGTTTACCGTTTTAGTGTTTGATTGTTCTGGATTTCTATAGACATTAATTTTCTCTTTTTCTCTTTCTTAATGTCTTTTAATCACTGGTGGTTCTCAGAGAAAGGTGCTTTTCTGTGTCCATTTTACACAAAATTCACATTCAGTTGCATTCAACAAATATTTGAATGACTTGTATGATAGATCCCTGTTCCTGGAATTAAAGTCAGAATCTGTGCAATTAGAAAATGGAGGATTGGATACATGAAGACGTTCATATAGTCTCTCAAATCATTCTTTTATCATCCTTTACTACTGCACATTTAGTTTATATTTAATGCCTTTGTTTTATGTCTCTAAGATTAGGTATTTGACCTACTTGATGTGGATGATGCCTGCGTTCCTATGTTAGAGAATCATTTAAACTTCTCCTTTTCCTTCCAGTACTGGGGATTGAACCCAGGGTCTTTGCACTGAGCTACATCCCCAGTCCTTTTATATTTTGAGACAGGGTCTCACTAAGTTGCTAAGTTGCCTAGGCTGAGCTCAAACTTGTGATCCTCCTCCTTTAGGCCCCAGAGTGCTGGGATTACAGGTGTCTACCACCTTACTTCTTACAAATGATGACAGAGCTCTGGCATCAGTCAAGTATTTTAATTTTTCACAGTACATTTTTCATCTACCAAGGAATTCAACTTTTCTATGTATGTAATTCTAAGCCTATGGCCATATTACCTAGTCAGGCTTGAAAGGTTTTTGTGTTCTGTTTATAGGATTTTGTTCCCTTAAACCAGAGGTTCTCATCATTGGCACTACGTACTGGGCTAGATAATTAATTGCTATGGGAGACTGTCCTGTTTAGGATATTTAGTGGCATCCCTAACCTCTACCACCAGATACCAGTAGTTCCTTCTCCACAGTTACAACAACAAAAGGTGTCTCCAGACATTGCCACCTTATCTCTAAGGGAAAGAACGGGAACGGATTCTCCCCTGGTTAAAAACCAGTGCTTTTTTGCCTCAGTGTTCCTTTTGTCCAGTGTCCCTCTATTTTCACTGCATAGCCATGTGCCAGTGGAGTTATATGAAAGAAGGTGGTATATTTATAATCATGGACGGAAGGAAATGGTCAGAGGTGTTTCTCTTTTATGTAATACTAATTTTTGTAAGTTTCACATAGTATTAGAAACTCAGGGCTAGAAGGTTAAACTTAAGGGTTTTTTTTTCAGCAGGGCCTCAAATTTTATTTCTTACCATCCTTGCTTATCTTAGGACAATGTTTATTAACCTACCTCTCTGTTACTATCAGCAGAATTCAACCTTATGGTAGATTTTGCTTTGTCTTTAAAATTTAATAGTTTGAAGATACTTCAGAAAATGGATCATCCTCATTCATTACCTAATATGCAAACTTTTAGACTGTGACAGTCATTAAATACAGAAAAACACTGTGTAAAATGTATCATGTATAAAAGTTAGCTGATGTAGACATTGATTCTGAATGTGATCAGAGTATCTGCCCATTATTACTGGTCAATAAGTTGTATGCTTACTGAGTCCACTCCATGTACAAAGACAGTATGCAGCACTTAAGTGTGGTTCCTGTGTGGAATTTTCTACTTGAATAGGTGCTACTTTCGACACTTTTTGCCAGTGAGTTGAAAACGGAATAAGGAGGAATGGAAACTAAATCATGACTGTTGACTTATTCTCAGAGTTGGTGACATATAGAGTGGGAATCTTCCACTTGGGTTTTCTAACAGCTAAGTGGAAAAGCAGAGGGCCAGCCCAGAAAGGTTGAATTTAGTCATTCACTTTAGAAAACCCATAGGAAGTATCAAAGCATCTATCATGAGTAGTCTCTCTGAATGTAGTCAGATCATTGGTTCACTAAGACTTTATCCATCCTAAGTACTGGTAAAGAGAGAAAACTGTTAAACTGCAAGTTATCTTTTACCAGAAGTTCACTCCTATGGCACACATTTTCTTTATTTGGGCCTTTTAATGTATCTATAAATAATGAAACAAGATTCAGTGTAGCAGAGTTGGTGCTTCTGACACAGCTAACTTGACTGTATTCCTTTCTTTTTACTTTAGCAGGTCATACTGTTTTCCTTTTGTAAAACTATAAAATAGGTGAAATTTAAACAATTAAGAGTTACATTTTAGCTGGGCATGGTGGCACACGCCTTTAAGCCCAGCACTCGGGAGGCTGAGGCAGGAGGATCTTTGTGAGTTTGAGACCAGCCTGGGCTACAAAGTGAGTTCAAGGCCAGCTTGAACTGCATAGTGAGACCCTGTCTCAAAAAATAGGGCCAGGGATTTAGCTCAGTGGCCTAAGCAACTTCCTGGAAGGTGCAAAGTTGTGAGTTCGATCCCTGGTACAAAAAAAAAAAAAAAAAACCACAGAAACAAAAAACCCAAAAAATAAGGGTAACATTTTAAAATTACTAAGTGTTTAGAAATACCATATCAATGTATCTATACTTACTTTTTATTAACCACTGACTGCAAAAGAAGAAAACTGAAAGGAAAAACTAGACTAAGTCTCATCTTCTGACCTAAAATAAGTTTGATACTTGACACTTAGAGAAGTCCTAATCGGATTCTAGGTTATTTCCCATATTGGGCAGGTTAGAGGGGAACCAGCCAACCAAATTATGATCTAGCAAATTTAACAGGGGGCTGAGGGGGAGAGTAAACTATTTTTAAGTAGATTTGCACTTTAAGATTCTAAGCTGGATGTTCTTGGAAAGTACTTCCAAAAAGCAGATGATAAATACCTAGACTACACAGAGACATTAGAGAATCAAACCTCACCCTTGATCATTCTAAGCCAGCATGAGCAATTGCTGTCTGTTGACATAAGCAGAGTCAGGATTGCCTGATTTACTACTTGAGTCATTTTCTGTATCTGTTATATCCCAAATCATCCCTCTGGAGGATGTATCAAGTAATTCTCCTACTCAGACAGTTCGTGCATTATCTTCCCCACACCCAGATTTGTAAAACTAATTTAGAAGTTGCCTGCATTAAGTTGTTGCTCAGTTATATTGGTTAGAAGCTCTTTGCTTCTTTGATCAGTAGGAAGTACCTGAGTCCAAGGTGCTATTGCCTACAGTGGTCACTCCTATCAAGAAGGGCAAATTAGACACAGACGAGAATATATGTATCTCCAACTGCTTCTCCCAGATCATCAGTTATGATCATGAGCTTCATTCCAGGATCTTTGGCTTTTAGAACCAATTCCATTCCAAAGAGCATTTTAACATCTATTAATACTTTGGTAATAATCTTTTATACACAGGAATTTTGTAGCATGACTTTATGACTAAAGTTATTGTGTGTTAAATTATTTAGAAATATTGAGTTGCTGAATGTTATTTTGTGAGACTTGTTTTAAAATAGTAATAAATCGTGTTATTTTATAAGAAAAGGACATTTGTGTCTTTTTTGTTACATGATCATTAGTTTTAACTGATATAGAGCAACTATGGGAACTTCCAATGATACTCAGTTCCAAAGAAATTCTGCCTTAGGACAATGAGGGAGGGAGAGGGAGAGAGAGAATGAGAATATACATACATGTGAGAGCTTATGAAAGCAAGCTGACACAATTTCAGCATAAGCAGAGTCAGGATTTCCTGATTTTCCTACTTGGGTCATCTTCTAAACTTTTTTTCAGTACTTTATTACAGTGACAGCATCCTTTCCCACATTTATTAATTTTCTACTCTTTCAAATTAGTTGACTCCTAGACAGTGTCTTTTTTTTTTTTTTTTTTTTTTGCGGCACTGGGGATTGAACTCACAACCTTGCGCCTGCCAGGTCAGGCGCTTAAGCCGCTGAGCCAAACTCCCCAGCCCTGGTTTTTTGAGGCAGGGTCGCACTATGTAGCTCAGGCCGGCCTTGCGCTCGCGTTGTAGCCCAAGCCTTCCTCGAACTCACAACGCTCCACCTACCTCAGCCTCCCGAGTGCTGGGATTAAAGGCGTGCGCCACCACGCCCGGCTTAGACAGTGTCTTTAGGGACAAGAAGTTACTACTACATTTGACCATTCCTCATCCTCAGTTTACTTCCAGAGTGCACAAAGCAAATGTTGGTACAGGCCCTTGAGTTGAGAAATGGAAATAACCCAGCAATATCAGTAGCATCACACCAGCACATACTCTGTGCTATCAGCCAAAATGTAATTTTGATCATAGATTAAGCCTGCAATGCAGTTTGTACTCCTTATCCCACAAGTACTTATGAAGACATCTTGCTTGCTGCTAGCCTTCCTTAAAAAGCAAAAAATTTTTAATTCTGAGCCTGTAATGGAAAGCCCTAATTCAGATCATAAATAGCTGAGTTATCTTTAGTTATTTATTTCTTAGAACAAAGGATGGGCATGTAGGATCCTAACATAGTTTTATGTCACATGTATGTATTGTGCTAAATATATGAGTGCATATATAGATATACACAATTACATGTAAGTAAGCAGTAAAAGACTGTTCTTCCTAGGATGCAATCAGTGCTGCAGCAATAAAAAGGTTTAGGACCTGGGGTGTAGCTCAGTGGTAGAATACTTGCCTAGCATGTGTGAGGCCCTGGGTTTGATTCCCATACAACAGGATGGTGCGGGGGAGTATATCCCTACATACACAGAAGGATGCATACTATGTTAGGTAAAAAAAGGAAACACCCCTATTTGTTATATGTATGGATTGGTAGTGTGGCTGGCTGGCTTGCTGTAACAGAGGGCCTGTACATATAGAAAAGTAATACATATTGTAGGGGTGGGGCGCTGGTGCAGGGCATTTGTGGAAGGAGTATGCTTGTATGGGGAGTGCTGAGTAAATGCATAAAGACAAGTGTGAAGTGAGGAAGGGGTGTGTATGTGTAACTGATGCTGGTGGGAATGGAGCAGGGACTTAAAAGAATCTGGTGGGTAAGGGTCTGGGGTATGCCAAGTGTCTGAGGGAGAAGTAAAATATGCATGTCTACTGAGGAAGGAGGGAGGCAAGAATGTGACATGCATTTGTGAGGGGAGAAATGAAAAGAGGTACAGCTGACATGGGAAGTGAAGACATGAGTATATTGAAATGTCTGGAAAAACACATACAATTAGCCTTTGTATATTCCGTACTGCATGGTGGTCATATGAGGCAGCTATAATTTTGAAACTGTAAAATCCACAGAAGACTTAACATTCATGAAGTTACTTCTGGTATTTACTAAGGCTCTCAAGGGTGGACAGCTGCAGTCACTGACTCTATAGTTAAGTGTTTTAAAGTTTTTCCCTATTGGTATTTTCTCGGTATAAAATGGCTACTGTAAAACAAATACTCACTTTACATAGTTGTGATGAATTACTTCTTCAGTGAAACATGTTTTTAGAGGCAAAGTGATTTACAAGGGAAAACTGTAGTGGTGCACACCTGTAATCCCACACCTGGGAGACTGAAGATCACAAGTTCAAGTACAGCCTGGACAACTAAGCAAGAACCTAAATCAGAATTTAAGAAAAGGGGAGAGGGGCTGGGGCTATAGCTCAATGGTACAGTGCCCTTGGGTTTGATCCCCAGTACCACAAAAAAAAAAAATTCCCAAACAACGTCCAAAACCTCATTTCAGAATTTTCTAAACTTTTGTAGTAATTTTGTGTATTACTTATATCTGGTTATTTAACCTTCTAACATCGGCCTTGAATAAAACATGTGAAAGCTAAATACATTAAAAACTATTGCAACTTAATAAACAAGATTAGAGTTTTCTTCTTTATAGATATGGGGGAGAAGTCTTCATAAGAAAAAAGGACAGAACTTAATTACACTAAAAATTTTTACACATGCAGAAAAATAAGACTATAATTCAAAAATTTTTATTTGTATGTATCTACTTAGTAACTTTGAATTCAGAACACAGAATCAGCATGAACAATTATGACTAAGATTTGAAGTAGGGGAACTAGTGGGGCAACTAGTTCCTATCAACATATTTGACTGATACCTGTATCTTACACAATGGAAAACTGATTCACACAGCCCTATACTTGCAGTATTTTTTTATATACCTCATTTTGAAGTCTCAGAATACTTTCCGATGAAACTGACCCAGATGCCAAAAGATGAGAAATAAGAAATTTGCATTATAAAGGCGAGTAATATTATCTAATAACTTCATATTCTTTCCGGTAATATAAATCAGGTCAATTTACATATCAAACTATTCACATCATTAGTAACAAATATAAACAGTTCACATTTTTATTGAACACTTCCTGTGGGTCAGGCCCTACACTAAACATGTGACATGCAATTTCACATTGAATCATCATGATGGGACTTGTCAGATTCACATTTTCATCACTGATGATGATGCCACAATGACAGCTTGCACCCAACACTGTGTCCAAGCCTTTTCCTGTATTTCTATCTTTGTGCTCCACTCGTATTGCAGCAGCTCCTAGGGCTTGCTTGCACAATTTTCCAAAAGTTAATAAATATGCAGGCCTGCTTCCCCAGTCCCCCTCCATGCAAAACAAACAAAAAAAAACAGAGCAAGGGTGTCTTTACTGCTCAGAGGCACTCCTTCAAGACCACACAAGGACAACAAAAGTAGCTGTTATCTAGGTCTGCACAGAAGGCCCTTCTCCTGGGTCTCAGAAGTGCCCCTCCAGGCCTAACTGTAAGAGAGCAGCCTCAGCCTCTTCCTCCTCCTGTTTGGCCTCCTCCTCTCGGATTTGCACCAACAACTGGAAGAGGTTTGGGGCAGGCCCTTCTGCAGCCCCCGTCAGCCACAGCTGCCTCCGGATGGCCCCGCTGTGGGTGGCCCCTGCAATGACCTGCTCCAGGCGGGACTGGTTCATGTTATCTTTATCAATGGCCCCCTTCTCCACCACTCTCTGCAGCAGAGGCTCCAGACGAATGACGTAAGCTGACAGCTTTTCTCCTGGGTTCTGGTAAGTGTTCAGAAATCTGACCTGCGCGTCTCTGGAGCTCTCAATACTCCCAAACACCTGTTCAAGAACCTTCAGGCATTCGCCGGTGGTTATGGCTGGGTTGCTGGTCTTTAGGATGCGAATGACATCCGCGGCAGGCCCTCTCAGACTCTCCATCAACCGGCGCCTCTTCTCTGCATCAGACACCTGCCACTCCTGCATGACCTCGTTAGTGTGCTCCATCCAAGGCTCAAAGGTCTCCTCCCCAGGCCCCGGGACGTCCCTCCCAGAGAACAGCGTCAGCTTCTTGTACCATATAGACTCAACAAAAGGCTGAATAACATTATCCAAAATGTAGTTGAGCATCTCTGCTGACATTTCTGGGTCTGGGGCCGGAGCAGGGTTCTGAAACCCAAGAACACGGGCAACATCTTGCACAGTCCACCCCTCTCTAGCAAGGAAGAGGTGCAACCTTTCTAAAAACTCAGCATCAGAAGTGGGGGGCTTAAAGACCACCTTCCACACCCCTCCTTTGCCTGGCATCTCCCTGGGAATCACAGCATAATCGACAGCACCTGTGAGCTCTAACAGGGCAGCTTTTGCATTTTCTTCCCTCCAAAACATTCTTCCAAGAACCCGATAGGGCACCTGGGGCATCCCAGCCTGGAGGGTCTCCTCAATTTCAGCCTCATCGCAGTTCACTGGGATCCCCCAGACCAACAGAGCTCTCTGGGAGTTCACGTCCATCCCCCTGCACCAGTCTTCCAACAGAGTCACAGCCATTTCCTCTGACTATCGAGGGCGCCACTGGCTCACAGTGCCCAAGCACAATACAACGATCTCCCAGGTAGGTCCAAGAGTGGCAAGCTTCACGCAATCACACCAGACGCTCTCTCTCGCCACGTCCCTGCCCCGGAAGTCAGTCCGCGCAGCCTGGTTCCGAGGATGCTCAAGCACTCAATCCCGCGCCGGTCGCCATCTTGCGCCCGAGTCCCGCGTCCCCAGCCAGCAGCCTGGGCGTCGCGTCGTCACGCAGAGGGGAGAAGCCCGGACCCGAGGCCACGGCAGGCGCCTCGGGGCGGGAATGGCTGCGTGTGACCGCGGGGCGTGGCCGCGCCTTCCGCAGCTGCGGCGGCCCGTCGCCCTCTCCCACCCCGAAGCCACGGCACGTTTGCGGTCAGAGCCCGACCTTCGGGCGGCCGGGTGGCGTTTGTCAGGCAGAGGGCGGGTGAGGCTGTCCCGGGGCGAGCCGGCAGAGCCGGAAAGTAGTTTCCCCGCAGGCCTCAAAGCCCCTCTAGACGGCGAGGACCGGGGACGGAGGTAGCAGAGGCGCGGAAAGGACGCGAAGCCAGGCTAGAGGCGACAGTACCGAGGGTGGGTACGGGTGGCCGGATGCGCAGGCCGCGATTTCTCTGGCGCAGCCTTGCCGCCCAGGCTTCTTTCCCGCAATCTGCTAAGGCGGGACTGCCGCAACGAAGGGCGGGGCCGGCTCGCCAGCCGCCTGCACGCACCCCCGTGCGTCTCCGCGACCCAGCCCGCGCCCGCGTGCCCTTGGCAACGGTGACCCGGATGATTCGCGACCCTTGCTCAGGTGTCTGGAGGATCGGCGGGTTGCCATGGTGCCAGCAAGTGGCTCTATATTTTCCACTTTTTTTTCTTATAATAAACAAAAACTATGCACCAAGTTTAAAAATAATTCTGGAGTGGATTTAAAATGGTACTGTTGAAGATGTATGCATCATGTTGGACTTGTCTTCTCAGGTTGCTCATTCACCTGTTCAGTCTGTGCCGCATATAAAAATAATCATCAGCACCCCAGTTCTCCCCTGTACCACCTGTCCAAACTTTGCACGCTCTACACTTCATCCCAATAAAATTTAAATGTAGGACTATGTAATCTAGGTGGAAGTTACCTAACATTTGAAGCACCTAAGAGTTTACCCCGAGTGTCGCTGGTGTAGCACGTTTATGTACTATCCCTAGCATCGCTTGGGTAGGTGTGATTTCAACTTGCCGATTCTTACATTGAATTAAATTGATAAAACTATCATTTTTAGCTCGGTATGATGGTGTGCACCTGTAATTCCAGCACTCAGAAGGCTGAAGCAGGAGGATCACAGCAAGCGAGACCAACCTGGACCACATAGTGAGTTCAAGGCCAGCCTGAACTAAGGAGACTTTGTCTCAAAAAATAATTTGTCATTTTAAAATTTGTTACAAAAATTAACAGAAAATGCAATTTTTGGTTATCCTGTATTTAAATAATTACACTGGTAAATTACAAGGTGTGTGTTTGCCCAGTCCTCTTTCTACTGGTGCAAACGTATTTTCCCTGTTCTGGCCTTAATGACAATGGATGAAACAATCATTATGGCTGAAAAATGTCACGAAACGTCCCTCTAAACGGCCTAATTATGTCACTCCCCGATTGTGAAAATTCCCGTAAAAGGACACAGCATTCAACTCTGAGGTTTTAAAACCTTATTTAATAAAAGGTTTAAAGATACAGAAGAACATTCAAAAGTAAATAAGTTACATAGATACATTACAATCACTTCAGCAAGATTCTTTAGTGTATTAATTTTTTATAAAAAGCACACAAAAAATAAAATCTTCCGTCTGGTCTATCACAACTGTACAGCGAAAGAGGTAATATTTATATATATATTTATATATGTACACTATTTTAATATGTAACAGTCTTTTTAAAAAAAGGGTGCCACAGGCAGCAAACACACAAAAGGCAGTGTCTGATTTTTGTTTCAAAATAAAAGGAATATACTTATTTATATGCTATTAAAATATCTGTACAATAATTACAGACTGTCAAGGCTGTTCTGTGCTCTGTCCCCTCCAACAAGGCCTTCAGCTTTGAGACGAGTAAGGAAAAGGTGAAACAGCTGCAAATTGTTAATCAGAGGCAAATATTAACACAGCCAAATGTGGGGCAGACACAACTGCATTATAAAAATATGCATACTTCCTGTAAACCTAAGGAGTTGGGCTAGCCAGTCTGATAATAAATAACATCCCAGAAAAGTGAACCCCAGTGAAAACACTGAGACAGCTGAGGCCTGGGTATGTGTTGTGTTCCTCCATCTTAACTTCAGGTATGTGAGAAGAAAGAGGTTAGGCCACTGAGGCAGTTAATACAGGGAGACATAAGCAGCACAAGACCGCTGTGCCAAGGTGGGCAATGGGGTGTCAGAGGGGCAGGCAGGGGTGCACCTCAAGACAGGAAGGGGGCTGCAAAAGGCTTGGAGGGCAGTAATGACAGCACTGTCTCCTCAAAGGGGTAAGAGGCCTCAGAAATGGTACAGACACCAGGCACTAGGGTCAATTTCATACCTTTTAACTGAATGCAAAGGGAGGCTGAGAGATTGATGTGGTAAGATGGTGTGGGGGAGGACATTATAAAGCTGAAGTTGCTTGTAGTTTAACTTGTTAAAGTAAAGAGCTCTAAATAGGAGGAGGAAACAACAAAAGACAAGCCTAACATATTCATAGGGAGAAAGCACCATTAAGGATACACCTATGCAAGCTTCTATGGCTGCTCTTACTTTACTGAGTGGTCACTTGCCACAAATGCTTCTGTCCTCTAAACATTTCACTCTTCACATTGCATTCTAGATACAAATGCATTCTGGAACATAGGCTCTCCTAAAACGGGTCTGATGCGATGGTACCAAGAGGTACCACCTTTGCTTTCGTTGGCTACATTTGCCTGGTCTGGTCTGTGAGCTTAGAAGAATCTAATCACTTTCTTACCAAAGAAAAAAAGAAAGAAAGAAAGAAAGAAAAAAAAAAAAAACCCAAGTACTAGATGTTACTACTGAACACAAAGGTCTCAAGTGACTGAGAAGCTTCTGTTATCACATGTCCATAAAGGGGCCTGAAACCAAAATGGAACAGAAAAAACCTTGGGAAGCATAAGTAGCACTTTGGGGCTAAGCTGTGAAGGCACTCAGAGTATAGAAGTGATTTAGAAAAGAGCCGAAATTTGTTGCCCTCCTACAGGGCCCACCAGAATTCTGCAGTCTTGGGACCTGGAGCATATAGAAGCCCATGAAAGAAACTAACGGGAAAGCTGGAGATCCAAGTATTTGTCCACGAGTCTGGGGGAGAGTCTTGCTACCTTCAGAATTGGGGTTGTATAAAACCCTTATTAATGCATAAACTAATGTAAAAATATCTCATAGTGCATAGTTTAAAAGCAAAATTCCCTCTCCATTCCCAGTTACTGAGCCAATGTCTTTAGGCTATCTCCTAGATAGCAGCAGGATGAATCCTGGGTTCCTGATATGCTGGCCTGTCATATACACATTCACTCAGAATTTCATTTGCACAACTAAAGTTGAGTAACAAGATCAGAAAAATAACTCAGGCTCCCATGAGACTGGAAAGCGAAGTGGCCTTCAGAAACTTCAAGCTGCTTCACTCCAGTAATCCTATGCCAAATATGGCTACTTCAAACTAGAACGCAGGCCTGGCAAACAAAACTAAAATTCCAGCCTCCTGCCAACTCCCGCAGGCCATCTCAAAGTACCAAAGGGGAGCAAGAGAAACTGCCTTTGATCCCCCTCATGCCTGCTAGTCTCTATGTGGCTTTGGGGACACCCTCTACCTTCCCAGCCTCTTTTCAGTGCTGCTGTCATTCTCACTGGTGATCAGATACTCCACAGCAACAACGGCGGGACCCTAGGGCCTGGAGAATCGGGGATGTCAAGAAGATGCCTTGTTTTGGGATAAATGCACTTGGGCCTCTGGAAAGCAGGAGGCCCCTGGTCCCTGAGAGGATGTCGAAAATTAAATATTAAGAATAAATAAATAGCTCCCAAATGACACGAGTCAAAGAACGGAGGCTCCTGTCCCATCTAGTTAGGAGACCTCTTCTCCCAGGGAAGGACCCAGAAATCTCCAGCGTGGTGCAGGGTGCTGAGCTTTGGGGATCAAAAAGGGTGGGGGTTAGGGGGGGTTAAGTGGCAGCTACTAAGGACAGGACAGCAAGCAGGGAGCTGGCATCAGCTCGAGGACCTGTTTGAAGCTAAGCTCCCTTAGCGGCCTCCAGGGCCCAAAAGTATTTGGCAAAATGGTGGATGGAAAGCAGGAGGGGCTTGTCAAAAACTCCCACCAGCCCAGCCCTGTGGCTGCTGGCTTCCAGCTTGCAGCCTCCATACAGTTCCTTCCCTGGAGCAGGCTGAGAGCAAGGACAGGAACAGTGGCCCCTTCTCTAAACACCAGAGAAAACTTTGCAGACCAGCACCTGTCCTGGGCTTCACTCTCCATGAAGTGAGGCAGTGGCCTGAAGAGAGGGTCACTAGAGCAGCTCAGGCCTGGACACTGCCAGCAGGGACAGCATGGGTGTCATGACACCATGCGCCCTCCAAGGAAGTGCCTTGCTTGGGGCTTGGGACAAGGCCTATTGTAGCCTTCAGGTCCTCTGGGGGAGGAGAATAATGCTGCAGCAGGTTGAGCTTGTGCTTGGCTGGCCAAGGCGGCTTCCTGGAAATCAGAGGAGGAGGAGGGGTAAAGAAGAGGGAGGAGGCTGCTCTGTGCTGAGGCAGCCAGGTCAGAGCTGCTCCCAGCAGCTCTCCTGGGTGGGGTGGACCAGCACGCTCACGGTTCCAGGAAAGCAGGAGGACGACTTCCCAAAGACCAAAGGCAAAGAGAACTGGATCCTGCAGCCCTTAACACTGCTCCTGGGGCTTTATAAAGAAAAAAGCCATTTATTTCACTGTCCAAATTGTTTTGCTGAGAAATGTCCACATGACACTCAGGGCTCACTCTGCTCTCAAGGTTCCAGATGGAACTCAGCCCTTCTCGCCCGCATTCTCCTCCTGGGGGTGCAGGGTGGCGGCAGCGGCCTCCTTGGCCTCCCTCTCCTTCTGCCGCAGGGCTGCGGCCTTCTTCTCCTGCTCTGCGTGGCTCTTCATGTGGGCGCTGCGGCTCTTCACCTTGTAGAACACCCTGCAGCGGGGCAGGAGGGGCACAGGTAAGCGGTTTGCCAGTCCAGTCCTGGCAGCCCTGGGTGTGAGTGCACCTAGCCTTCCAGATTTGCAGCCTCCCCAACCCCCTAGCCCCACCCCACGCCACTCCACCCTCAAGCCTGCTAGACCTAGTCTTAAACTATCCCCTGATGATGTCACTGACCTGGCAACCCACCGAACCAATCAGAAGACAAGCTGAACGCTCCCAGTAGCGCCCCCTCCCACCCCAGTGCAGAAACAGTGCTGGTCAATTTACCTGCCACATTTTTTACAAGGGAAAGTGTTCTCCTGGTTCTGGGTCTTATTAAATGCCTCTGGTTTTTTCTTCTTCTCTGCGAAAGATAGTGCCCTTCGTGACTTCCCTGGCCCCTCCCTTGGCTTCTCTGAGGCCTGGCCACCTGCTGACTCCGACTCAGGAGCATTGGATTCATGGCTCCGCAGGATGAGGATATCATTGGCCTGGAGAAAAACCAACAAGGAGAGATGAGTGCTTCAGAGAAGCAGGGATCCAGAATTCTGGAATAAAGGGGAATACAGGGCCCTTAAAGGTGACACACTGCACACTCCTGTCACATAATCACTTAGCATCCACCTAAGTCCTTCCAATAACAGGGCCCTCAGTGCCTCCTCAGATGCCCCCTTAATCTTGGGTCCACTCTAGCTATATTGTATTTTAGGAGCTTTTGGTTTTTGGGGGGATTCTTTTGGTACCAGGAATTGAATTCAGGACCTCACACTTGCCAGGCAGGAGCTGTGTCACTGAGCTATATCCCCAGCCCTCTAGCTCTATTGTTTACAAAAGTTGCTGGCCTTTAAACTATTAAAAAAAAACAAAAATCAGGCCAGTGTGATGTGACAGGTGCTGGGGACACAAAAATTGACAGACAAGATCCCTGCCCTCTGAGAACTCTGGGTCTAGTGGAAGGGACAGGTGCAGACATGCTTGTCACTTGCTGAGGACACAGAGCATGGCAAACACAGGACAGAGGGGAAGAACAGAGTGGAAGAGCAGGTGTCAGAGCAGAGCACAGGTGACACAGCCCTGGAGGATGTGCTGCTCTGAGCCTCCAGTGGGGGCCCAGATGGTTACTACAATGTCTCCTGGGTTGACCCTTATAGGAAAGTGTTCACAAAGTCTGCAGAACTCAACAGAGTATAGACACAGAGCACAAAATACAGAGCTTCCATTGCAGACTGAAAGCTCAGAAGGGAGCAAACAGCTATGTTCAGCTTATAATGTCCTGCAAGCCTAAGTGTCCAAATTCCCACCCCTCCCTCTTCTTGGGAGAGCCCTCTGGGCCAAAGGCACCTTTGACCAGAGGTCTTACTTCTTGTCCTGTTATGTGGTAGACAGAGCATTGCACTAGGAGTCCAAGGACCTGGGGTGTGACCTCAGGCAATTCATTCGGCATCTCTAAACCCAATTGTCCCATCTGTAGAGTAGGGGTCAACACAGTATGGGGTTATGTTGAGAAACTGAGAAAATGGAAAGCACCCTGCAGAGAACACGTGTGAGGGGCAGTTATTGTTACCCCATGGTCTCAGTTCCATTTCAGATAGTGTCGGGCAGGACAGGCATGAACTATAGCTCATGAATGCTTCCCGTCTCCCACATATCCACTGGGTTTTCACAAAGCCCTTTTCCTCCAAATCTCAAAACCAGAAGCTGCGTAGTAAATAGCAGACTGGTATCAAGCTATCCACTAGCTGTGTTATCTTGAGCCTCAATTTCCTTATCTGTAAAACGTGATTAATAATAGTCCCTACCACATAGCATTATGGTGATGAAACAAGTTAACCACATAAAGTACTTGTGATAATGAGGACTCCCACCATGTTCCTGCCTGCCCTCCCTCCCTGGGCTCAGGGAGTGGAGATGGAGTCTCACTTACCGCCTCATTGGCCTGGAGTGTCTGCGTGGCCTTGACAGCAGCTGCCCGCCGGCTGCGCTCTCGCCCCTCTTCCTGCTCCCCCTTCTCCTGGATTTCTGGGACCTCTTCCTCCCCCTCCTTCCTGGGCTCCTTCTCCTCACTCTTAGGCTCCAGCCTCTCCTCACTTGGGGACTCTCTTCTGGGAAGAGACACCCTGGGGAACTTCTGGGAAGTCTATGGTGGATAAGAACAAGTTCAGTCACACTGCAATAGTGCAAGGACTCTGACCCAGCCAGGGCTCATGAGCCCCTACTTGTCCCGCTGGCCTGGTTCAGGTTGCAGCCTTCCCCTGGCTAGTCTCCCAGGGGACAAAAGACAGTCTTGAGACCTGGGAGCCCTCAGGATGAAGGCAGCAAGGGAACATCCTCACAAGTACCCACAAACCACCTGACCTCCTGGACCTGGAGGACACATCCTCAGGCAGTGGTCTGATGAGCCAGGCACGAGCCTTGAGCTCCAATTCCAAACCATCTCTGTAATACTTTCTATATCTATACTCCCTTTCCATCTGCAAAATGGGGAGCAAACTAGTGTCTTAGAACAGCATGTTACAAAGAGTGAACCTGTAACCCTGAGATGGTGTCTCAGACAGATACATTGATGTAGAATTAAATAACATTCCCCTTCCAATACTCTTTCAATGGTTAGGTCAAGTACAAAAGTCTCAGGTCGGTATTAGCGTTTCCTTTTTGCTTCTATCGACCTGATAATTTCTTGAAGAGAGATCAGGCCTCAGTCTCAGAACCCTGGCAGGTAACCCAACATCTAACTAGAATTTGGTAGCAGTGATTGGTGTTCACATAAATACTTATCTTTATCAGTTCCTTCTATTTATGGTAAACAATTCTGGTTTTCTATTCATGACTGTGATACAGAGCTTCTCGAGTAAAAATGGGTCAACATAAAAGAAATATTAAGTAATACCACAAATAGTATGTGGACATAACAAAAATAGTAATGGTGACACATGGTAGGGTGTGGACAAAGCAGAAATCACAAAGGTGATGCAAGAATGACTGAAGTTTGGGAAACAGTGCTAGAAGTCTGCCATGAGGAGACAGCAGTAGATAGTGATACAAATACTGTGGGAAAATTCTCCAGTGTTCTGCACCCATATCATCCTTAATTACTGTGACCCCAGCTGTCTACTACAGGGGGAAATTCAAAGGGGGACATCAGCTCTTGCGGGTTCTAGGGACCGTACTTTCTTCTGCCTGCCCTCCACAGAGTCCTGGAGAGTTTGGCCCTGCCCCAGACCTGACCAGGCTCTAGGCAGCTGGGGCTGCAAAAGGAATCACCTTAATATCCACTTCAACCTCTTCTTGGGCTGACTTCTCATCACTTGTATCCACATCCCCAAAGGTAAGAGTCCCATTGCGACCAATTTTCACTTGTTTCTTGTAGGTGTAGTAGAATTCCACACACTGGGCCACCGTCTTGGTCTGGATCTGGTTTGAAGCCAAAACTAAAGTTAAAGTCTGTTGGTTTGGCTCACCTGCCTGGAGAGAATCCAGCCTTTCTGCTTCCTGTATGTTCCCTTTCACCTTTAGGCCAAAAACTATATGAGGTAAACCCAGGAAATATAATCATTTCTCCAATGCGTGCTCTGCCACAAACCCCTGACCAATGCAATTAACCAATGCTTCAGCACTACTGTCAAGAAAGAAAAAAACACAAGGGACAACACTGGAGCCCCTGGGGAGATGTGACTGACTGTGCATTGCATACTAGGGAGTATCACTGTGTCTGTTTAAATTTTTTGAAACTTGTTTATCATACTGTGGTTTTATTGAAAAATAACTCTTGCTTTTATAAAGTATGCACTGAAATCCATTGAGTCACATGATACACTGCCTGTAATTTTTCATGATTAGCTGAAAACAGAGAAAGGAAAACAGCTGGTGTTTATGTGTGTATGTTTAGATGTGGACACACAGAAAAGCAAAGGGGGCCAATACTAACAATTAATAAATCTAAGTGAAAGGTCAACAGGCGTTTATTATACTGTTCTTTCCATTTTTCCGTAAGTTTTAAACTTTTCCAGTTAAAAAATTAAAAATCTGGGCATCGACCACATCCAAAAGCAGCTCCAAGCTGGCAACACAGATGCACTTCAGTGATCTGGTCACAGATCCATTCCTCTCCAGGGGACAGGGACTGACAAGTGATGTAAAGGAATGTGGCACTGTCCTATCTCAGGCAAGACTCAAGGAAAACTTGTAAGAAAGTCCTGGGAAACCTGAAGAGGAAGCAGAAGATCCAAGTCGTGTTCCTAACCCTGCCACAAATGACTGTGGCCTTATGCAAGTCATCCACCTTTCCAATTTCAGTTTTGCTTGTGTAAATATAATGGGATGAGGCAGCTCCAGGGACTTCTCAGCCTGAAATTTTAAGCCATCCCATTTCATAAATCTGTTTGGCCACTGGGTTTTGTCTCTGGACTACTTCCCATCCAAGGGTTCTCTTATACTCCTTGCTGTCCCCTGTCTCCCAAACTGCTCTGCCCCTGATGGGCGGGAAGCTCCTGTCCAGGAGCCCAGGGGCCACTGGGGTCCTCTGTGCGAGGAGCAAACAGACATGCTTCACCTCATGGGAATGGCCAAGCCACACACCTGCTAATTAGACCACTACACTTTCCCTGACAATTCTCTTGGATTATTCATTTGGCCACTGATCTGCTCCTTACATTACGCATTAGAGGCGCCTCAGTGAATTTCACAGGCATGTGTTTCCTAGTGAAATCACCAACGGGAGGACAGAGTTACTAAAATACAACAAACAACTGTACTCTTCATCAAACCCTCATGTGGGAATTTGTCAGTACTCCATCCAGTCCCCAGGGCCAGTCCTGACAGTCTACCACCCAGCAAGAAACAGCTCAATCTCAGAAGCTCTTTTCCCTTCGGGAACCATGCAACATGCTTTTCCCACAGCCCAGACTTTGTGAGATGGAGCTGGAGAAGACACAAAGCACTGTACTCTTCCAGAAGATTATGAGAGATGACCAGATCATCTTGGGAACTAGGCTCATCAGCTATTGATTAGAAGGAAGCCCTGGCTCAGCAGGAAGCAGGCAGAGGTCACCTAGGTCAGCAACACAGGCACTTGTTGACAGTCAGTTCCCCTCACCCTCGAGTGACCTCCTTTCCCATATTCCCTAGGGGAATGGCCCACCTCTTCTCGAAGCCCTTATTCCCATCTTATCTTCCCACCTATTTTAAATGTGATACCTGACCCCTGTGTGGATGGCGACCCCAGAGCCGAGTCACACCACCCAAAGGTGGAAGGGAGCTCAGAACCAACGAGGCAAGAAGACCAGATCTTTCCCTCTTCTTGTAATGTTTAGAAAGCTGTCTCCGAAGCTACTGGAGGACAGTGATCTGACTACTTTTTAGGAATGTATGGTCACCAATGACAGGTACCCCATAGGCAGGAGTCCCAGAGTCACGTAGCTCCTGGCCCTCACCTGCCCAGAAACAGACCCCAACTTACCAGCTTCTGCACCAGGAAAAAATCTTTTTTGTAGATGGCAATGCCTTTGTTGAACAGCTTCCTTTCAGCCATCTTCCACTGGTCAGAGCCTGAGGGGCCAAGAGGGAGCCGAGGTATGAGGTGGGGAGGCCTGTGAGCTCTGTGGGCAATTCTGACCAGCTCCAAGTGTGAGGCCATGCCCACAGGGTCTCTGCAGCATTCAAAGCTGACTCCACATCCTGTCCCTTGGAGCCTCCCTCTCCTTGCTTGTGAAATGGGAACTTTCCCTAGACCCACCTCACCAGGTGTGACGAGGACAAAATGACAATGTAGATGAAGCCCTTGGTACTTTCCGGTACAGACAAAATATGGCAATTACAGAGATCAGTAACAGTGGCTTCTAGGGTTACATGATTTGGCCAAAGTCCCTCTTAAAGAATAATAACCAGAATGAGACACGTGTCCCAAAGGCCAGCTAAATTCCAGGTACCTGAGGCCAATTTGGATGGTATCAAACTGGGTTGCTGGTCTTATATCTGTGACCTAGGCTTTTTCACCTAGCTAGGTTCCCACCTGCCCACTTCTTTCACCCCTTCCCCTCTAGGGAATGGGAAGTCCCTTCAAGAGCCACCCAGACTCTGGTACCAGTTTCTGTAGCTGGCTCTAGGTTGACCCACTTCCCTGCCTCTGCCTAGGGCTGTGGTTCAGCACCAAGCAGGGCCCTTGATGCTGGAGACACCGGAAGACTCAGGGCACATGCCCATCCCAGCCAGGCCCACCTGTGTAGTGATAAGTTGCCAGTGGGTGGTTGAGGGGCCGCAGGGGCTTCTTCAGTAGCAGCTTATTCAGAGCTTCCTGGAGGAAAGCGAGAGAAGACAGGGCCACAGCTGAGGTCTGAGTGGTGGGCTGAGAAACCGAGGCCCAGGCACAGTGCAGAGGGCCTCCTCAAGTCTTGGAATAGGGTAGGTACTTCCTCTTGCCCCCTTAACTGTTGAGGGACCAGAGGTCTGCGAGGATGGTAGAGGCATGGTGGGTGGGACAACTCAGGAACCAGGGGCCCTTAAGGAAAATGTAGCCCCCAAGGCAGGTTGCATGAATAGTCCCTGCCATGCGGAGGGGACCCCACTGACCTAGTCAGGGACTGGGAGGGACAGGAGGACCCTGTATACTAAAATGTAGAGTTTGGAACTAGAATTCTCTTGGGCCAAGCTGCTACAATCCCCATCTTGGTCAGACCCTCCTACCCACCTCATTTACACCAGCCTTCCCATGGGACCTTCCCTAAACCAACGAGACTCTTACCAGGATGTCTCCCCTAGACTCGTGCAGACAGTGCAGGGCCAGCTCTTGGTTAGTGCCAGCGCCAGGGAAGATGCTGGAGCAGGCAGCTGTCAGCAGGTCTTCCACTGGATTCACAGGAGCACAGAGAGCAGGAGAAGAAATCGCATTCAGGGACGGCATGGCCAGGCCTGTCCTCCCCATATGTCCACCAGCCCACCTGGCCTACTCACTCGCAGGTCCCCACTCACCTTGCCTCTGCTTCTCCCGGGTGCTCTCTAGGTTCTCCCAGGGCTGCCACACCAGGTCAGCCTTGTGAGGGTCTGCAGCCGCCAGGGCACGATCCCTCATCATGGGGATTTCTGCTTGGAACTGGGTCCCCACATTGATGCGTCTGTAGCAATGGGAAGGGCAGGGAGTGAGCTTCACTTCATGGAGACAGTTACCCTGACTTTCTCCTAGGGGATGGGACTAAGAGGGGAAACTGGCAGAAGCTGGGTGCAGGGAATGGCTTCTGGGAGACAGTGAGAACAGCCGGGCACCTAGCACAACCAGAAAGGCAAGGTCCAAAGGCTGGCAAGGGGAGAGGCTGCTTTATGTAGGCAGACAGGGAGAAAGTCTCTTGGGCCCCCATCCAGCTTTCCTGGGAGACAAATTCAAGCAGAGCTGCCCCTTTCCTTTCCCTGCAACTTCCACACAGATGCAGCGTAAGGACAGCAGAGCCCAGGGCTGATTGCAGAAGTGCAGAGGCCTCACAAGATCCTCCTCTTGTTCCCCAAGCCCACCTGTATGCACAGGGCCCACCTGGCCACCCTCGCACTGTGGGCCCCAGTCAGGCTGCACTTACGGCTCGATGCTCACAGGGGTGCCCTCTCCCATCACAGAGAGGATGGGCGGGGTGACTTCAGCACTGTCTATGGGACAAAGAGCAGGTTGGTAAGTGGCACCTTCCTCCTTTCAGTAAAGCACCCCATCCCTGGGTAGCTGCAATCCATGCAAGAGAGTCACAGCTGTGACCCATTGAGATCACTCAGCACTCAGGCACTTGAGTCCTGGCTCTGCAACCTGCTATGACGACTACTCAGGCCTTTGACTAAATATCTGGGTGCCTCAGTTTTCACACCTGCAAAAAGGGACAATTTCTGTCTCCTTAACATGAAGGTGGAATGAAATAAAGCACAGAGCTGGGCACTCGGTAAACATCAGCCAGCATTATCAGTGCCGCTAGTAACGCTCACTTCCTGCTCCCAGGAGCTCCCAAACCACCCAAGTCAAAATAAAATTGCTTTTCCAGTAAGGAGGCTGAAATTTTGGACGCACTAAGGAAGTGTTTTGTATCTATCTTCTCACTTCCTCTCTGGATTTTCTACCTCAGTTTCTTCCAAGCTAATCTTCTGATAGGCCCCACAAGATCAAGCCACTTCCTTGCTTTAAAACAAACAAATAAACAAACAAGCAAACAAAAAACACCAAAAATTCACTTTTGCTAACAGCTGCCTACAACATGGGTAAATACCCAAAAGCCTGTTCAAGAGAACTCCCTCTCCACCTCTGCCGCCCACCAGCCCTTGCCTGCACCCCGATCCTTGCAGACTGCTTACCTGGCGGCCCTGTGCTCTCCTGCACAGTCCCACCTCGCTTTGCCTGGAGGGCCCTGCTTGCCCCTCCTTCTCCCTCTCCACAGTTAAACTCAGCTTCAGCCCCACCCCCTCCCTCATGGTGTCCTCACCGAGCCAGCCCTCTGCAGGCCTGGAGCTTAATATCACCTTCACTCAACCGGCTGCTGGTCCCGTATTGCCAGGAACCTCTGCTTCTCTCTCTCTCTCTAATGACCCTGCACTGTGCTTTCTCTAGAACAGATCACCGTGTCCCATACATCAGTGGGGACCCAGGTCAAGGCTTTGCACCCAAGTGCTCGGTAAGTACTGGTAGACAGATTGATCTCTTTCCGGCTGCCAGTCTGCTCTCCTTCTCTGTAGTGACTACCTGCAGAGTCAGGGTAGAAGCTTCCCAGGGAGACCATAAAGGTGCAACAGTAGGTGCAGGGCAAGCCTTTTCCCATCTACAGACAGCAGGGGGCACCCGAGAGCTACACCATGGGTGAGTCTGGGTCAGAGATGAACTGGGGGAAGGCAGCCATGTGCTCCTCCCACTTGACCCTTTCTACCACCCTAAGGGATAGGACTTTCCCAACCCTATCCCCAGGGGAAACAATCCTTTTGTGAAATGGGCAGCATTTTTCAGCAATACACCGTCCAAGCCAGCCAAACATTTCCAAAAATGCTCTTTTCCAAAATGACTATTCAAGAGGCCCAGGAGA
Organism: Dasyprocta punctata; assembly: GCA_004363535.1. NCBI lineage: Eukaryota > Metazoa > Chordata > Mammalia > Rodentia > Dasyproctidae > Dasyprocta > Dasyprocta punctata. The sequence continues at coordinate 90,081 of RJWM01002289.1, read as the reverse complement.
CCAGATCCGGCATGAAACATTACAAACAAACCCGGTAAGGGCCTTACGCCTGCTAATGGCTCTGACCCTCACCACGACCCTATGAGGCTGAACCACAGAAAACTGTCACGTGTGCATCCCCCAAATAGCTGAATGTTGGCAATTTCATCATCAACCAGGAACTACTAATCCCCTTTGTAATACTCAAGAAACTGAGGCCCAGGGAGTTTAAATGACTAGCCCAAGGGGATATGACAGTAAACGGTAGAATAGGGACCCGAACACAAGCAGTAAGGCTGACTCTCCCATCCCCATCCCCACCCCAACCTGTTCTTGTGACAGGACAACCTCTGCTTCTCAGAAGAGACAGTAGGGTCCCTTCTCCCAGAGCAAAGCCTCCAGCCCAATTCCCAGCAATCCCCTAATCTGAGCTGCTGCCCTGTCCAGTGCCCTTATCCCCCCATCCCAGTCACCAACATCACCAGTGGAGGAGGAGTCACTCACTTGACCGGAGCAGGGTGCGATGAGCGCTCTTTGGCGTGATGGGAGGAGGGGCCGGGATGCTGCTGGTTGATATGATGGCATTGAAGTAGAGACCGGAGCCTTCCCGAACGGGGCTAAGGATGGGGGGTGGTGTGTAGGGGGGCAGCTCGAAGCTGCGCTCGGGCGGGTGGTCAGCTAGGCGGACAGGAGAGCGCAGGTGGCTTTGGTAGGGGGTGATGTTGGAGTACACAGGAGGGGCGATGAAAGTGCCCGCCTTAGTGGGGATGATCAGGGGCTCAGGCCGGGGCCGCTGCTTTGGTTTCCGCAAGGAAGGCTCCCCCTCCAACTTGACATTCAGGTCCTCAGCCTGGAGAAGGAAACAGATCAAGGCTGGCTCAGCCCGAGTCTCAGGCAGACTGAAGTCCTGCCACAGCCTGCCAGGCTCACCTGTGAACTGCCTGCCCACGGCACCCACCAAGCCAAGCCTGAAAGGAGAGTGGATCCAAAAGCCCTTTGCATGGTCTCCTCTCAGGCAGAGCTCAGCAAACCTGTTCTAGAAAGGGCCAGAGAGTAAATATTTTAGGCTCTGTGGCTCACAGGAGGTCTCTGTTGTATCTTCTTTCCCTTTTACCTTAAAAAAAAAAAAAAAAAAACTCATAAAAATGTAGAAACCATTCATAGCTCTGGGTTTGGCCCCTGGGCCACAGTTCCTCACCCATGTTGCACAATGCAGCAGGGCAGGAGTACCCAGTGAGGGCCCAGGTTGTGGTGCTGCATTATTTGGATTGGGATCTATCACCTTCATTTGCCACTCAGAATTAGAGAATTTCTGTGTGCATCTTTAAAAAAAAAAATAATGAACTAGGGCTTGAACCCAGGGCCTTCACACTGAGCTACATCTCTAAACTTCTCTCTTTTATTTTGAGACAGGATCTCACTAAGTTGCTTAAATTGCCTACTTTCAGCCGGGCGTGGTGGCGCACGCCTTTAATCCCAGCACTCAGGAGGCTGAGGTAGGCGGAGCATTGTGAGTTCGAGGCCGGCTTGGGCTACAACGTGAGCGCAAGGCCGGCCTGAGCTACATAGTGCGACCCTGCCTCAAAAAACCAGGGCCGGGAGTTTGGCTCAGTGCCTTAAGCGCCTGCCCTGGCAGGTGCGAGGTTGTGAGTTCAATCCCCGGTGCCGCAAAAAAAAAAAAAAAAAATTCCTACTTTCAGTTCACGCTCATCATCTTCCTGCCTCATTCCCCAGAGTACTGGGATTACAGGTGTGTGCCACCTAGCCCACGCCCATGCATCTCCATTTTCAGCATGAGAATAGTATGCACCTACCTAATGCATGAGCTATAAAGACTAAGTGAAATGAAACATGGAAATCAATGAAAATATTACCTGGCACACATAGTAGTTACTCGATAAATATTGCTGTTATCACTACCTAAACTCCAGGCTCTGTATCAGATGGAAGCCTCTATTGGGTGCCAAGACCCAAGCTGGGGAAGGGATCACAAAATGGAATAGGAGAAACTCTGAGCCCACAGAACTTTTGTTCTCAGAATATTAGATCTGCTGAGAAAGGCCAGCCCACTTATGCTGTCGAAAGTAAGCCTTCCTGCCTCAAACTTCTCCCTGAATGGTATGCCTCACATATACCAAATGGAATAGAGAGTATGGTTGTAAAGAATAGAGGCCTTTCCTTGCTCCATCCTTAAGAGTCTCAAAAGGGCAGAGAACAGAGCCCTCCAGAGGTGAACAGCATCCAGGTCTTCTCTCTGGCTACAGAGTACGCCAGGTAAGGTTGGCCGTGGTGCCTGGGTGGGCCTGGGAACACTGTCAGGTCCCCCTACCCTCTGAGATTCCAGCCCCCAAAACACCTCCTCCAGAAGGCCCTGGCCAGGACCTTTACCCCTGGGGCCCTCTTTTATAGATTAGGATCAAATGAGAAAATTCATTCTTCTGCCTGTAGAAGAACAATAATTACACAAGAAAGAAAAAGACAGTAGGGCAAAAGCAGCCTCCCAGCTTGCTAGACAAGAAACTCAATAGAAAAAGAGCCAGCTGTAACTGGTTATAGTTCTATAATAACAGATTTAAATTATTCTGAGTATCTGACAATTTTTTTAGTGTGATAATGGTAATGAGATTATGTTAAAAAGAAAAAGAAACAAAGAGACCATATGTATGTTTTTTTATCTTATTCAGATAAAAACTGAAACGTTTATGAATGGAATAATACAATGTTTGGGTTGTGCCTCAAAATAATCCAGGAGTGGCAAAAGAATAGGTGTGGATGAAACAAGATTGGATGTATTTTGATATGACAGTTGGGTGACAGCGAAATACTCATTCATGGTACCATTCTTTTATAAATGATTGAAATGGCTATTATACAAAGAAAAATAACTAAATAAATAACAACAATTAAATGTCCCCCAAAAGCCTAGTGTAGTAAAATCCCTCACAGATAGGGACAGAGTAGATGCAAATTCCAGAGCTAGCTCATCCGTTACCCTTTTTTTTTTTTTTTTTTTTTTTGGTACTGGGAATCAACCTCAGGACCTTGTGCTTGCCAGGCAGTTGCTTAAGCCACTGAGCTCTATCCCTGGCCCCTCCATTACTTTATTATAGGACTTCAGGTCCACACTCAGGCTCGCAAGAGGTGCTGCTTTTGTTTTCAGCGTTGAGGATCAGCCCAGGGCCTCACACATGCTAAGCCACTGCTCTACCACTGAGCTACTCTCCCACCAAAGGGAAGGCATGAATATGATTTACACCCCCAACAATAGACTCATGCAGGAGTTTAATCCTCAAGGACCTATGTTAATGACAGTAAAGAACAGAAACTTCATCAGTATGGTGCTGAGAAGTACAGCCTCTGGAAAGTGATTAGGTTTAGATAAGGTCATTAGAGTGCAGTGCCCCACAGTTGGATCCTGGTGGCTTTGTAAGAGGGACAGGGATCAGATATGCAGACATCACATGTAATCCCTGCATCACCTTGGGACTCTATCAGCAAGAAGGCTACCACCTGATAAGCTGCCTGGGTCTTGTACCTACAGAAGCACGAGCCAAAACAAACCTCTTTTCTACATATGTCAGCCTGCCTCTGTTCCTCAGCTACAGTAATAAAAAACAGGCTCATAGAAGCTCTATCCTTTTCTGGACCTATTTCCTCATTTGTGAAATGGCAGGGCCTAGCTGTACAGCTGCTCAGGTTCCTTCCTGCCACTCTCAGGAGAAATTGCCCAGCCTCCAGCCTCTACCACAAACTTTCCCCAAGCACAGAACAAAATCCCAGAGGAGACCACCTTGGATTAATTATCTCACAATATGGATCCCCTCTTCCTATTACAGAAGTGAGGCATGCAGTCCAACTCTTCACCTGAGTTCTAGAAAATCTGAACTCAGTGTAAAAAACACATTCTTGAAGGTAACGAAGAGCAAATAGGCTGTCCATGAGATGGGAGTGGGGGTGAGAAAAGGAAGCTGAAGAGGTGAGCTCATCGCTGCGGGCGCCTTTTCCCTAGAAGTGGATGCCATTACTGAAAGAGGCAATCAGGAAGCTGAGAAACTGAGCAGAGCTTTTAACAAATTCAAGGACCTAACAAGGAAGATTGGAGTTTAGGGCTTGTCAAGGAAAGAGTCTGGTAAACACCCGGGCTTTAGACTAGGACTTCAAAGGGCTTGTATTTCAGAATAAAGGTGCATGAGAAACAGTCTAGTCCCCACATGGAATAAGGTCCAGATTCAAATCATCTCATTTCTGTCTCTGATTAAATAAAAATGATTCAGGATTGCCAGTGCTCTTTGGTACCCATTAGAAGTGAAGATAAATCCTCTTTGAAAAACGAGAATAGTTATCGAATCCTTTAATTACCTTAATATTTTTAAAAAATTCACACTTTGGGCAAATTGGTGGGTAACACACATTCACTTGTGTTTTGTGCTTGGGGTTGGGGTTGTGTGTGTACACATGCACACACACGCACACTTTCCAAGTCAGTTTAGAACTTGGCCATGAAGCCACAGATTCTGATCTGGGAAATAAATGCCAAAGGATGGCGTTCCTCTAGAAGATGAGGAGCTGTTAGAGGAGGCATGAAAATGTTATCTAAGGTGGGGAAGATAGTAAATGAACAATACTGGATGGAGGAAAATATATCTACATTTTCTAAAAAAATACTGGAGTTAACTTCTGCAGGATATTCAGCATTAGGATTATGGGAAAGAAGTGGCATTAAATGGAGCTCTGCCAGGGGCCAGTGCATGGCACTTGGGAACCAGTGCACACCCAGTCCCAACCTAGCTTTGGTGAAAGAAGCAATCAGAGAGATGGGGAGAATGTCTTGTGGAACCAAAGTCACACACCACAGCCATTCAACAATTTTTCACATATAGCATCTGATGTTATGGTTTGGATGTGGTCTTTTCCCTCATGCTGGTGGTTTAGTACTTAGTGTAGCAGTGTTGAAGTGATGGAACCTTTAAAAGATAGGGGCCTAGTGCAAGGTAATTATGGCATGGGGGCATTGACCTTGGGAGAGATTAATGCTGGTCTCAGAGGAAGTTAGTTCTCACAAGAGCAAGTTGTTACAGAAGAGCAAACCTGGCCTCTGAATCCCTCTCACTTCCTGTCTTCCTACGTGACTGCTCTCTCTCTTGCACATGTTCCCACCGTGATGCTATCTGACATGTTGTGATGCAGCCTAAGGGACCCTCACCAGAGGCTGAACAGAGGGACTACCCAACCTCAGACTTTCAGCTTCTAAAACTGTGAGCTAAATAAGTATCCAGCTTCAGGTACTTTATTATAGTAACAGAAAATGGGCAGATATGCTTGACTTTCAATAAAAAATAACAATACACAAGAAAGCAAGATGTGATTTAAAATAAAGAAATAACGGGTAATTAAAACAGACTGATGCTAATGGCATCATCAGACATAAACTTCAGAAAAATAAAAATTTATGCAGTGAAATAAAAGGCAAGGTTAAGAATTTCACCAAAGAACTATAAACTCTGAAAATGAACCAAACAGAAATCTGGTAATTAAAAAGATAAAATAACCAAACATAGGAACTCAATGACATTTTAACAACATAGTAAACATAGCTGAAGAGATAATCAGTGAACTGAAAGATCAGATTGATAAAACAGAAAATACAGGAAACTGTGTGCCAGACATAAGAGGGGATATAGGATAAAGGCCTAATGAACATAATACTGGAGTTTCACAGGAAAGAAGAAATGGAAAAGAAATTTTCAAGAAGTACTATAAACTCTAAACAGGATAAAGACATTATTTAGGGACAATACCAAAACTGCTGAAACCAAGGACTGTTTCTTTTTTTTTTTAACCAAACAAGCAAAAACACACCCAAATCTTGAAAGCAACAGCATAAAAAGACACCTTACATTTATTTATTTGTTTTTTTATTTTATTTTTTTTGCGGCACCAGGGATTGAACTCACAACCTCACGCCTGCCAGGGTAGGCGCTTAAGCCACTGAGCCAAACTCCCAGCCCTGGTTTTTTGAGGCAGGGTCGCACTATGTAGCTCAGGCCGGCCTTGCACTCAAGTTGTAGCCCAAGCTGGCCTCGAACTCACAACACTCCTCCTACCTCAGCATCCTGAGTGCTGGGATTAAAGGCGTGCGCCACCACGCCTGGCTAAAGACACCTTACATTTAAACAATATAGCTTTCAATAATTTTTTAACACTGCAAGAACAATGGAAGCCTGAGACAACAGAACAACATCTTTCGAGTGCCAAAAAAAAAAAAAAAATCATAAACATAGAATTCACCACTTAGCAGTTACCCCTCAAAAATGATCAAATGAAAACACTTTCAGATAACCAAAGATAAGTAAGATCCATTATTAACAGATTCAAAATGGAAATACTAAGGGATGTTCTTCAAGCAGCATACAAATGATCAAACCTAGGAGAAGAAATGAACAATAACAAAAACAAACGTTGGCGGTAAATCTAAATTAAGTAACAACCAAATAAAACAATAATGTCATAATGTCCTGTTGATGTTAAATGAAAACGCTTGTCAATAATTCTACAAGTCAGGGATTAGTGGAAAATAGAAATGAGGCCTTATAAGGCCTTATACTTTTTTCTTATGCAGCCCAAATGGTACCTAGTCACACAACTTCCATTAGAGAATTGAGAAAATAGTCATTCAAATTCCTTTCTGTACAGCTGGGTTCTTCTGCAGATATCTAGGTAAAGGACTACTACAATGATCACTAAAGAGAAATACTGAAGTATTTATCTAATAAATTAACAAGTGGAGAAATGGAATACCAGTGAGAGGGAGGGGAAAAAGGGACATAGCACAGGAAAAGCAGGATGGGATAAACAGAAAGCTAACAGTACAAGGCAGATATCAGGCCAGGTGTTTCAGTACTTTATCAGTGAAATCTTTAAAAGCAGAACTTATAGAAACAGACAGTAGAATGGTGGTTACCAAGGCCTGGGGCTTGGAGTAGGGACTGGGAAGCTGTTGGTCAAAGGAACATCATTTTAGGAGAAATAAATTCAGTAGATCTATGTACAACATGGTAATTTTCATTAATAGCAGTGTATTGCATACTTAGAAATTGGTAAGAGCAAATTTGAAATGTTCTTACCACACAGAAAAAATAAGTATACATAGCACACGCCTGTAATTTCAGCACTCTGGGAAGTTCAGGCAGGAGAATCAAAAGTTCAAGCCCAATCTGGACAGCTTAGTGACTTAGCAAAACCCTGTCTCAAACAATTTTAAAAAAATAAATAAACATTTTCTGACCCCAAACAAAAGAGATTCACACATCCTACATTTTCCTAGATGGTCTTGATTTCAAGTATAAACCTGATTCATTCACCATCGTGAAGTTGGGTTTAGAAAACAAAAACATTAGCACGACAGGGTTCCTGAAAACCTTTGACACTGTCCTTTTCTCCTGCTTCCCACAGGGTCCTAGGCCTGGGGAGTACACACACCCTGGAGGGGTTTGGAAAAAGAGCCTCTTACCTGACCAGAAGCATCTGTCCCAGGTATACGGGTGGACCGCCTGCGGGTGACAATAACTGATGGCTTGTGCTCAGTGGGGTGCTGTTCCAGATCCTTCCCATCTTCATCAACACCTCCAACTTGGGCCACCTCGGTTGGGTCCACAGTCCGCACAGGCACGGACACTGGGATGATGAGGGGTACCAGCCCAGGGTCTTCTCGTGCTCGCTTGGCAGCTAAAGATGGCTCAGAAAACTCCACTCCACACTTGGTAGTTGAGGTCAACACACTTTTCCGCTTCTCCTCAGAACAGTTGGCATCCTGGAGGGAAGGTTTGAGGGGAAGAGAGAGAGATTTGGAAGATGAGTCCTGATTTGCTAACCTAGTTAATCCAGGGACTCAAATATCCACAGTGGCTCCCACTTTTGTCGACCTGGCCTTTCCCTGACCACCTGTCTGAATACTCTCTATAACCTCTCTTCTGCCAGCTCCTTCCATCCTGCAGCAGGGGGCCCCCAGAAATCCACCTCAGGCCACAAGAGGCTCCCAAATGTTTCATTTAGTCTGCATAGTGTGGGGCATATGACATAGCATCTAAATTAAAAAAAAAAAAAAGAAAATCTGCAAAACGAAGTTAGCAAGGAAGCTGTGGCAAGGTAAAGGTAATTTTTGCATCTATTTCCCCATGGGTACCTGGCAAGAGTGGAGTCTGGCTGTCCTTACACACAGGACAAACTCCTCGTCCTCCCACATATCAGTCCTGGCCTTAAAGGCATTGGCAGTGAGACTGCTAGTGGAAGAAAGGCAAACGTTGGCTCTGGGATCAGATACAAGGTTTCTGCTCCAGTGTGACCCTGGGAGATGCCACTCAGGGCTCAGCTTCTCTTGTTAGAAGACAGGAATAGATGACAGAACCTTCCTCACTGGGTTTGATGATAAATTATTTGTGATCAGTTATTAAAAAAACTCCAAGCACAACACAGCCCATTTATCTATTTACTCTTCCTTCCTAACACTATTAAATTTCTTTTTTGTGTGTGGGGGAGTACTGGGGGTTGAACTCACGACTGCGCGCTTGCCAGGCAGGCACTTATGCTGCTGAGCTAAATCCTTGGCCCTAAATTTCTTAAAAATGAACAGTATTATAGTATAATTTACATACAATAAACAGACCTATTTTAAATTATGTTCCAATGTATTTGGACAAGTGTAATCACTGTGTATCCACCACCAAACCACCACTACCTCCTTGCCTTTTAGCATACTGCATCTGGAAATGGCCCTTTGTTCCCCTACTCTCAATCCTCAGGTCACCACTCTTCTGCCTGCCAATCCTGTGTGGATAAACCTCAGCTTTCTTTCAGGCACAGATGTCTTGTGTAGGGGTTCCTAAACATCCCTCAATGAACTCAAAGATTTGCCGCTGAGAGTCAGTGGTGTTGCTACCTTTGCCCCAGACCCTGCCAGGTACGGCTCCCAATGCTCGTCTCACCTTTGCATTCTGCATCGAGGCCAGCTCCACCGCCTTCTGAGCCAGGGTCAGCAGATTGGCCTCCTGGGACGCCCGGCGCCTCCGTCTTGTGCTCTGGATCACCCCGCCTCGTAGCACCTGCCCACAGTCCCCTGTGCCCCCTGCCCTCAGGCCCTCCTCGTTGCCCATGGTGGGAGCCTCTCGTTCCCGACCATTGGGTGCCAGTCTCTCCCCGTCAGACAGCAGCTGTGACTCTCGCAGTTCCATTGGGAATCCCAGAGCTTCGGGATGGGGCTGCCCTAGGGAGCCAGGAGGCGGCTGCTGCAGGGGCCAATGATGAAGAAACAGATTGCTCGTGGGCTCCTGCCCAGGTTGGGTGCTGACCCCATCCAGGGAGGTGGGAGGCAGGATCCCCTCCTTCGAGAGGCGGCGAGAGCGGCGTGGAAAGGCAATCTGGGGCTGAGGTAGCACAGGCTGCGGGGCTGCCTCCTGCAGGAGGGCCTTGCGCAGTTCTGGGTTCATATCTGGGTTGTGGGGGAAGGGGTAGGGGGCCATGCTGTGGTGGGTCAGGTGGGACTGCCCCAGTGGCCCTGCTGGTGGCAGGCCAAAGTCCTGGGGCTGCTGGGAGGGTGGCTGCTGCATGGGGTAGAAGTTGTCAAAGAGCTGCATCTGGGGCAGGGTGGCCTGCTGCTGCTGTTGCTGCTGCTGCTGCTTCTGTGGGGGGAAGGCAGCACCAGGGTTGGGGGGCGGCGGGCCCTGCCGGAACACCTGCCGGTTCACCTGGTGGCCAAATGCCAGCTGGAAGGGCTGCAGGGGCAGTGTCTGGTTTGGGGGTTTCTTGGCTGCATGGAAAGAGTTCGGGGGCACCTGAGGTTGCCCCCCCTCCAGCTGCACTTTCTGAGGCATCATGGGCCGCACTGCATTTCCATAGCGGTCCAGCTGCGGGGCCCCAGCTTTGTCCCGCTTCAGTGCCTCAGGGTGGTTATAATAGGCAGGGGCCCCCACGCTGGGATGAGGGCCCCCTTTGGGTCCACCATAGAGGGACAGGCGATTCCACGTGGAGTGAGGTGGTGGCTGGCCAGGCTGCTGCTGCCAGCTGCTGTCGCTAACGCCCCCACCTGCTCCACGCTCTGGGCCCCGTGCTGAAGCCATCACAGAGTTGGGCCACTTTACTGAGCTCACTTGTTGGGACAACATAGCTGCTGGCGTCCGCTCAGACCCATACACAACAGACTTCAGCAGAGCCAAGCTGCTGGGAGGCGGCAGCTCCACAGTCTGAGAGGCGGAGGCAGCCCCCGCCGGACCCTCGTGCCCTCCGTACTGCTCCTCCTTCACGCAGAGGGACTGAGGTGGGGCCTGCAGGGATGGCGGCTGCTCTTTGGGAGCGGGTTCCTGCTCAACAAAGAGGCAACGTTTGCGCTTGTTTTGAGCCTTGGGCTGGGCCTGGAGGTTCATGGTGTGGCCAGCCGAGCCCCAGCAGTGACAGCTGCTTCACCAGTTACCCATTCCCTGGGAAAAGGTCCTGCGAGAAGCCTGGTCCTGACACCAGTGAGGACAGAGTGGGAGCAGAGGAAGATGCTGGATGGTAGAGTCAGCCACGGGCAGAGACCTGTTCTTCCTTCCTCTTCCAGAGAGGCTCTCAGGCGCAGCTACTCTTCCCAGTTCATGATGCTCCACAGGGTCCTGGAGGCTGCAGAGGGGAGAGCAGTGACAGCGTCAGCTACAGATCGCTGGTGTTGGCACCCTAAGGCCTTCTGGTTCCATAGCAGCACTGGTGACAGAGGAGCCGGGACCCACAAGGGAGCGGCCAGGAAGGCAGCAGACTCAGTAGCATCTCTAAGGGCCTCCGTCACTCTGTCCTACCACTTCCTGGTTAGGCTCCAGAACTGCTGCACTTGGTTGTGTAATCTGTACACTGCACAAAGGCACATGGGGAGGGGGTGAGTGGGGCTGACATCCAGCCTAAGCCCCTGAGGGAAAAGGGCTGCATCGGGCTCTTTGTCCCCTTAACCCAGGCCCCAGCCCACTGGGTGGTCAGGCTGGGTCCTCTTTGCACATCTGTCTCTACAACAGCTTCCCACCAGAGCCAGACAGTGCCTCCTCCTGACATTCCAAGCACATCCCAGACACAGGAAGTGGGAAGGACAGGGTTCATTCCCAGCACAACCACCCCTCCTGCAGAGCCCCACTGTACAGGCCTTCTAAGAGTCCAGGGCCCAGGGTCAGGCTCACAGAGGCATGTAGGTGAGACCCCACCCCTGGGAAGAGCTGGTAGGTGGGGCTCTGGCTACTCTAGTCTTTCTCAACTAGCACAGAACCTGTTTTGCAGCCCTGGCTGGTTAGAGGCCCAGTCTAGCACAGAAGCTGGCCAGCAGCTGCGGGTGCTCTTGCCCCAAGTGCTAGAGATCCTGGTGTTCTAAGCAAATAGTCTAACTTGGATACGAAGGGTACAGATTGCTAGAACTTAAGTCCAGAAGGTTTCTTCATGATGTCGTGATGAAAGCGCTCACAGTTTTTGTTTGATAACTTATGGGGGTGGGGGATATGCTAGGGATGGAACCCAGGGCCTCAAAAAAGCTAAGCACATGCTCTGTCACTAAGCCACATCCCAGTCCCCTCTAACTTAATTATTTTTTAACGGGTTGCTTTACTGATCCAGCTACAGAACAGAATCTAGGCCCCTATTTTTATAACTGACATAGCTGTTTGCATGTACTTTTTAAAGACTTTTTCTTTCTTCAGAAAGATTTTGTTTGTTTTGGTTTTTTTTCTTCCTCCCTGGGAAGGTGGTGAGGGTGGAAGAGTGGGCTACTTGGGAGTGCCAAAGTAACACTGTAGTCCTGGGTCACTAGGACTGGGAGGGGACAGGCAGGGGGGTCAGCTCTAATTACCGTGGAGAATAAATCTGCAGGTCCAGGTGACCTTAGTCTCTGGATGCTCCAGGTCATTGTTAGCAGGAAACCAGCAGAGGGCAGGAGCTGGGCGGGTACAAAGCCCCATCGGCACCAAACTGCCTCCGCCCCTGGGCAGGCGCTATCGCTCCTCTGCACGTTTCCGCAGCTCCCGCCCTGCTCCCAGGCCTGCCAGCCTCCCTGGCATGACTCACGGGAGGCCCCCTCCTTGTCTTTCACTTTCACCCAGCACCCAGAAGGAGAGTAACTTCCTCCTCCACTTCCTTCCTCGGCTCCCAGCCCTGAAGGTGAGGAGAGACCCTCCTGGTGTGCAATCCCTTTGTCTTTATTTATGGAAGTTTCACAGGGAGATCAGCAGAACGTTCAGTAGGAAGGGGGTGATTTGAGGAAGAAGGGAGAGCAGGGGGGCAGAGAAACAACCTTCAGAACAAACTCATTTCTCTGGCTTTTAAATTCTCTCCCTGACAGCCAGTCCAACTCAGAGCAGAAATCCAAAAGCCAGCCCCACTGTGAAAGCATCTCTGTGAGGCCACAGGGTGGGACTATCTGTCTGGCTCTGCCTCTGCGCGAGGCTCCAGCCCAGTGAGCTGGAAGTACAGCGTGTGTATCTGCAGCAGCAAGGCAGGAAGGGGTGGCCGGGAGTACAGGAGACCCACGTGCCTCCAGGGGCTCGCCGCAAGCTCTGGGGTGTTCACTTGCACCCTGCCTCCCCGATCACAGCCCTGTTGCCTTGTGAGCCACAGAACAGGATTAGGGCATGAAGCAAAGGGAGGCCCACGTGGCAGGCAGGCCTGGGTGCACGTGCCATGAATGCTTGATAGAGGGGCTGGTGAGAAGTGACACTCACAGTGTCTGATGCAGGGTTTAGGGGAGACAAGAGAGGTGTTTGTGGGTGGGACTCCAGGACTTGGCCGCGCCTGCTCAGGAAAGAGGCTGGAGGCCAGATGCAGGCCCAGAGGGGCTGGGCTCAGCTGCTCGGCCTCCTACCCACCCCCACTCCTGCATGTCAAGGAGGGCCATCATTCAGGACACCACAGCAGGTTTCTGCAACTTTGAACAAATCAGGGGGCCTGGTTTACAGGAGGCTGCATCAGACCAGAAGCTTCCTGCTGCAGAAGCCTCCCTGCCACCCCCCACCCCGCCCCCGCAGAGCTGAGGGTCCTGGGAACACAGACACAAGGCCTGGGTCCCCCAGAGAAGAAGGGTCATAATCTGAGAGATGAGAAGAGTGGAAGATGCCTGGGAACCTAGGCAGAGAGGAGAGGGGACCACCCAGGCCTGGGCACTGAGCAGCAGCAGCAGTAATAACGGTGTGCTGTGCCAGGAGGGTCCTAAGTGCTCTGCATTCTTCTTTATTCCCAGGACCACTTTAGAAGACAGGCATTGCTCTGTTAACCTCCATTTTGTAAAAGGGGTAAGTAACTCGCTGTGGTCACACATAATTATGTCTCAGAGCTAGGATTTAAACACAGGTATGTCTCTCTTCAGGGCCAAGCTCTTTATTCCTCATTCCCACAACGCACCACGAAGACCCCAGGCCCCACTGCGCACACCTTTCTACAGCTCACTGCCCAAATACAGCAGAGACCCTCATCTGCCAGGAAGCAGGGAAGGGGCCACACCCCAGGGGTCCAGCAGGCCCTGTGAGGTCCAGCTGCAGGAGCCAAAAACAATACCTCCTCCACACCCTGGGCTTGGGCTCTCCTACCCCTACAACCCCGCCCCGAGCCAGTTCTGGTTGCTGCTGGGGGAGCCTTCCAGCTGTCAGAGCCCACTGGTACCTCCCAGCTTGAAACTTGGGGACAGGACTGAGTCACTTCCTCCATTTCTCCTGCCCCTCCCCCACTCCTCTGTCCCTCGAGTGGAAGGAAGCCAGTCTGGCCTTCCTCACAGCAAGGAAGAGGAAGGAAGCCACCTTCTCCAAAGGCTGCCATCCTACAGACTGGGCCAAGTTCCAGAGGTGCAGGGAAGAGGAAGTATGGAGAAACCCCTGCAGGCGGCTCACCCCTGGGATCATCCGCAGGGCCTCTGACAACGGATGCAAGCACACTGTAAAAGGAAACCCACAGCACCATGGGCCCCACTCCTGCAACCCATCTTAGAGTTGCTCAGACTGACTGTCACGCTCTCTTCATTTTTCCTGTCTCCAGGCTCCTCTCTGTTGCAACCTGTCCTTGACCAGCACCACAGTCTCCCAGGGCTGAAGACAAGGTGAGAGTCATTATCGGTGGCTTAGGACCTACGAGGCTTCCAAGAAAACATCTGCAGTGAGAAGCACTTTCTCTATAGAATAAAGTAGTGTGAGCCAAGGAAAGAAAGCAGTCCTGAACTCAAAAATGGGCTCCGCAGACACGCAAGGGCAAGGGACTAGAAAGGCCTTAGGTACTCTGTGCTCTGGTCATCTTGCTCTGCAGGGATGGTGGCTCCAACACATATGGCTCCCCATGTGCCATCAGCAACCCAGCTGCATGCCCAACACTGGCCCACCCAGGAGAGTCCAGTGAGCCCTCGCCACAGGCAAGAGGCCAGACTGTGGCCACTGAGGGAGATGGCCACTTGCCAGCCATTTGGGACATTCACTGTGTTCATCTGAGAAAAAAACTGCTATGAGACAAGGTCACACAAGCCAAGGAGGAGGTGCACAGCTGGATGCCAGTGGCCACAGGGGCTCCGCGCTGAGCTGGGGGTGAGAGGGCTGACTGCAGGCCACCCTGGCCCTTGGAGACTTTTGCTCCAAGCTCTTGCTCTTAAACCTGGACCAACCCAGGGCCGTCAACTTAGCACTAGGAAGACAGGGGCATGAGTCAAAGCTTATGCATCTCCCCGCAAGCGCATGACAGACCCCAACAAGGCTCTGAGCTCAAGCTGAACATCAAAAATGCTGTCTTGGGACAAACTCCTTACCTCACTCACAAGTCCCTGCAGACTTTGGCTCCTGCTGCCTCTCCCAGCATGCCATGCTTGAGCTACACAGTCAGGGCCTGCAACGTGCTATTCCTGCTTTGCTTTTAAGTCTCCAAGCAAGATGGACCACTGCTTATGAGACCTTCCCATCCTTTTCCTTTGGCCAAGAGCTCCTCATCCTTCAGGTCTCAGACACTGCTTCCTCTGGGAAGCTCCCCTGACCCTGAGGCTGAGACAGGAACTGCACAGTGAGCTCATCACACCGCCTAACTCCACCCCCACATGCTCAGCACACAAGTCCTGGGTGCCTGTTTCCTCAGTCCCGGCAGAAGGTGCAGAGTTTGCAGACTTTGACACTTCGCCCACAGGTGCCTTGTGGGATGCTCAAGCAAGACGGTAACCAAGGTGAGTTAGAGCAAGCCCAGGCAGAGGTGCTGCTCATAGCCAGGTGTCCAGCCTGGGCCCCTGCCTAGTCCTGGGGCTAATCTCTCTGCCTCCCAGAAGCACAGCCAAGCTCCCTAGGAGGCTGAGACAACATGAAAAGGCCCAGCCTCAGGACCACACCCCACTTCACAGCCCAGGCCCTTTCCAACAGAGGTGAATACAAGTCTTCCTCCAGTGGCTGGTCAATGAGCCACAACACCCAGGCCAGCTGTAAAAGTACCAGCGTCCCACTCCTGCCAGATCATGGCCAAGAACAAGAGTCTGAGGTTCGGTTTACCTCATGCCCTGCCATGGCTAGACTGGGACTCAAGACGCCAAGGCAGGCATGCATATACCTATAATCCCAGCTACTCAGGAGGCTGAGGCAAGAGGATGCCAAGTTTGAGACCAGTCTGGGCAACTTATCAAGACCCTGTCTCATAATTTAAAAAAGAAGAAAAAAAATCTTGGGAAGTAGCTAAGTGGTAGACAGCTCGCCTAGCAAGGGAGGGAGGGAGGGAGGGAAGGAAAGAACCAAGGAACCAAGGTCTGGCTAGGACACCAGGGGGATGTGACAAGTGGCCCAGTATGAGCCAGCTAACCTCCTAGTCCTCACATTCTGCAGGGCTCACTCTTAGACATCTGGGACTCTGGCTGCAGTCCGACAGGGTCTGGAACTGGCACCTCCAGCCAGCTAGAGTTGCCCAGCCCTAGATAAATCTTCCTTCTGAACACAGAGTAGCCGTCTGAATGCCACCCTACCACAGCTGGGAGTTCACGCACAGGCCAAAGGATCCCATTTCTCCAAACCACTACACACATAAGCCCTGCTCTCAAGGGACCTGCAAACCAATAAGGCGGCTCCCATGGCAAAAGGTGTGGACCTGCTTCCCACGAGTGTTACTGCCCCTGGGAACAAATAAAGGAGGCAGGAGGCTGATGTCCTGCCCATTCCCAATCCACAGAGTCCCAGGATCACCCCTCCCCTGGACTGAAGCTCAGCTCGGAGATGCAGAGCCCAGGTGTTAGGCTGGGTAGACAGCAGTCCCAGGGTCTCAGTCATCAAGCACTCAGGCTCCAAAGCCTGGCCAGGGTTCGAGCTGGCTGTAGTTTGAGCTTTGACAGTAAAAATGCCAACACTGGGGTGCTTTTAAAGAGGTAAATGTGAGGGCTGGGGATTTAGCTCAGTGGCACAAGTGCCTGCCTAGCAAGTACAAGGTCATGAGTTTGATCCCCAGTAGGAAAAAAAAAAAAAAAAAAAAGAGGTATGTGTGACAGGGAATCCTCTGCCTTCTGAGACACTCAGGGCTCCATCCAGTTATTCACTTTTATTTAACTTAATTTTATTTGCTGTGCTGGGAATGGAATCAAAGGCCTTGTCCATGTTAGGCAAGCACTCTACACCTAAGCTACACCCCCAGTCCAAGGCAACCACCTTTATTGTCCCTCTCCCCAGCTCCCCTACAAACACCCACAGAATGTCCAGGGAGGCCAGGAGAACAAGGTCCCTTTCACAGAGCAGAAGGTGGAGTGGAGAGAAATGCAGTCACAGAGGACTAGGCCTCCAGGCTGGGTTTCTGACTGCACATTAAGAGAATGACCGGCTGCCTCCCTCCTGGGCAAGGGCCACCAAGTATCACAGGTAGTCCAGGAAACCCCCTGCCCACAGGCCTTGGGACTCAGCAGGAAAAAAGGTTGTAGGTTCTCTCTACAAACAACCATGCAGCCATGTCCTTGGGTGACTGAATCTCAGCTGAAGCCCTGGTTTGTCCCCTCAACAATGCCCTTTAATGCTTAGTGGGGCTCATGCTGCCAGATGCTGCCCCAGCTCCCCCTTCCCTTTTTGGAAAGATCTGGCTAGGACAGGAGCCCATGCCTGAGCGCCCCTGTGCCAGTCTTGGCTCTGGGTCAAGATACAGAGGCCAGTCACCAGGGTCTCCATTAATGCAGCCCCGCTCAGCCAGCTCCCCAACCGAACTCCACACCACCACAAGCCTGCAGGTCTGCGTAGGCCCCTCTACCTACTCAATGAGCATCTGCTGCATGCCGGCTACAGGCAAGGCTCTGGGGAGACACAGGAGACAAGGCAGAGCTTCTACCCTCCACAAGCTCCTTATTCAGTAGGCAGAGAGAGAGACACACAGAGAAACATATTCATTATAATGCAGGTGACTTGAGATAAATACAATGCAGGGGCTAGAGATAAAACACAAGGAATAGGTAGCCCCTGAAAAGCCCCCTGACTTGGAGGCTCCCCAGAGCTGTTCACTCCACCTGCGAGCCATGCCTCTCCTTTAACAATTCACATTCCTTCAAGGCCCACCACCTCCAGGCAGCCCTGGGGCACAAACAGTTCTCACCCCTTCTGAATCTTCAATCTGTTCCACTACTATCCCATACGGCATCTTCAACTCCCTTCTGTTTCTGCCCTAAGGCAGTGCAGCCCAGTGGAGAAGACAGTGGACTGTGTGTGCCAGGGAGCCAGGTGTCTGGTTCAGGAGCAGCCACTCACTGACTGAGGAACTCAAGAGGCAAGGGTGGGGCAGGAGCAACACAGGAACCAAAGAAACACTTCTGTAACAGGTAATTGCCACATGAGACAGAGGCCACTGGCACCACCTGTGTGCCCAAGGTATGTGAGTCGTGCTTACTTGTGTAACCACATACAGTACTGCCCACTGAGAAATGCACAAAGGCTGCCTCTGAAAAGTAACCTGGCCAGATCACAGTGCACAAGTGGGGGTCAGGACACGAATGCACAGCCGCAGCACGAAACCAGGCCCCTGCATGTCACGCTCTGCTGCCCATCTGCGCTGGTGCTGAGCAGTGGTTCTCACACTTCAGTGTGTGCAGGAAGACCCACCCTGACAGAGTGGTTCATGGGTTTGGCTGGGTGGACAGAGGCGCAGGAAAGTAATCGCAAAGCTACATAAGCAGCCCAGGTAGGTGGTACCCAGTGCTGGATAAGAAGATGGGATTGAGGGTCAGGGTCTGGTATGGTGACATTTCCCAGGAAAAGTCTCACTTTGCTCTCAGTGTTAGAGCCGACAGGGGCGCTTGTAGTGCCTGAGACCCAGTGGAGTGCTCACATTTAGGGAGTGCTATCTGTCAGGCACTTTACTAAGCGCATCATAGACAACACCTCATTTAATCCGTACTTTCTTTTTCTCATTTTACAGGCAGGAAATGGTATACTCAAAAATACCTTATTTAGGCAGGCACAGCATGCCCACAATCCCGGCTACTCCAGAAGTTGGAGCAGGAGGATCAAAAGTTGGAGGACTCCCTGGGCAACTTACCAAGACTTGATCTCAAAATAAAGAATTAAAAGAGCTGAGAATGTAGCTCAGTAGCAGAATGCTTGCCTGATAGGTGCAAAGCTCTGGGTTTCATCCCTAGTACCTCCCAAAAATCTATTTAACACTAGAGAGTAACAGATGAACAGTAGAACAAAAAGCATAAGACACACAAATCCAATAGCAAAATAGCAGACTTCAGTCCTACACCTTCATCAATAATTACTTTAAATGTAGTAAATGCTCAGCAGTGGTCAGCAGAATTTTTAAAAAGATGATCCAATTACATTCAGTTTACAAGGGACACTCCATTCAAAGACATGAATAGACTGAAAGAAAAGGATTAAAAAAAGAAGAGATACCATGTGAACAACTCCAGAGAGTTGGAGTGGCTATACTAATATGAGACAAAAAAAAGACCTTTCAACAAAAATTGTTGCCAGAGACAAAGAAGGACATTTTGTAATATGAAAGTGTGCACCGTCAAGAGGCTAACACAATTATAAACATGTGTGCACCTAACCACAGAGCTGCAAAACACATGAAGCAGAAACTGTCAGAACTGAGGGGAGAACTAGATAAATCAACAATCATCATTTGAGGCTTCAATACTTCACTTTCAGTAATGCACAGTACAACTGAACAGGAGAGCAACAAGGAAAAGAAAACTTAAATGCTATAAACCAATTAGATCTAAATTAGATTAGGATATTTCACCCTACAGCAGCAGAAAACACTTCTTAAGAGTACAGGGAACGTTCTCTACGGCATATCATAAATCGAACCATAAAACAAGTCAACGTAAAAGAATTGAAGTCAAGTAAAGCATGCTATTTGACCAAACTTGGCTGAAATTGGAAATCAAGTAACAAATTTGAGAAATTTACAGAAAATGAAATTTAGAAGTCACTGTACAGGTCTTGGAGGCTCAGAAGAGCCACTCCCTCCCCAGCCCATGTTCTCTATACCTCTTGCACAGCAGATCTCAGACATTTGCAAAGAACTGAGTAGCTCCTTGCCCATTCCTCACACCGCGCTGATCCTGACCCCAAGCTTGATCCCAGAATCAAAACAGCTGCAGGATGGAGAGGCATTAACAACTGCAAAAGCGTGTAATGCAGCCCCGGTTTTCCATGGAAAAATGGCTACAGGCAAAATTTTCCACTTCCACGGTCAGTCTACAGAATATCCAAAAGGCAAATCCTTCCCAAAAGAAACGTGTTGACACTGACAGGGCACTTGCCTGAGTCAGGCACTTGACATAATCTATTTCATATTTTATCCTTACAAACCTCCCATGGAGGGTCTTACTCTCCCTTTTTATAGAGGAAACTGAGGCTCTGCAGTTAAAGCACCAGAAGCAAACTCCAAATGCTGTCTGCTTTCAAAATGCTTCTCTTTTCACCACCCTGCATTTGCAGGCCCAGAAGGAATGCTACACGCAAGAACACCCGGAAGCCAGCAGGGACTCTGCCCTTCCTTCTGTTCCCTCACAGGGTGGCTGCTTCTCCGAGGGGTGTTTCCAGCAGAGCGTGGTATATAACACACCTCTCAAGAAACAATCCCAGTCCCAACCTGCCAGGAACAGGTTCCTTCTCAGATTTAGGGCACTGGTAGACGCCCCTGGAAGCCAGCCAGGAGAGCCTACAGGGTATACAGGTGTTGGGGGCAGGCTGCAGGCATGGGCTGTGAGCTGTGAGATCTCATCCCAGAATAAAGGCCTCATCCTATGTAGACAAGACGGCTTGGGCTTCTCGTGAGAGCCAACTGGCAAAGCAGTGCCCAGTTGGGAAAGCTGAACCAATTCCAAATATCAAGGGATGTTATTATTCACCCAGTCCAATTCCTCATTCCACATCGAAGTCCAGAGAAAAAAAGAAATTTGCCTGAGGACACACAGCCAGGAGCACAGCAGGGCCCAGAATCAGGAAGTCCAATGATACTTCATGCCTCCATTTCAGCAGGCACTACCTCTTAAAAGACACCAGGCAAAGCCTGGAGCCAAAGTTAATCCCAATACCACACAAATAAGGCTTCATCAATACAGTACCTCTGACATTACCTTGTTTAATCCTCACAACAGGCAAAGCATACGTATTACTCTCCCCATCTCTAAACAAGGAAACTGAAAAGACCCAGGAGGTCGAATCACTTGCCTAAAGTCATAGGAATAAAGAGGCCAGGCCAGTATGGACCTCTTCCTGAAACTTCCTCCCTTAGCTTCCTGCTTTGATGACATACCAGGCTGTCAGGGATGGGTAATAGGAGCACCAAGGAAACAAC
This sequence comes from Dasyprocta punctata, assembly GCA_004363535.1. Taxonomy (NCBI): domain Eukaryota; kingdom Metazoa; phylum Chordata; class Mammalia; order Rodentia; family Dasyproctidae; genus Dasyprocta; species Dasyprocta punctata. The sequence goes on along the minus strand of RJWM01002289.1, from coordinate 69,324 downwards.
AAAATCTTCATGGCTACTCACACCTGCATGGCAAAGTGGCTTCATCTGGCCGGAAAACCACTATAATGTTCTGGAAGTATGGCTGGTGGAGAAAGGTGGAGAGCCCCAGCAGACCTAAAAAGAGGCTACAGGTGATTCCCAATCCTGGGTCATCTGTGAAAGGCTCAGCACCTCCCCAAGTAAAAGCCCCAGCCCTCCCACACCTTCCAACCCTGTCCTCACAGCTCTTTAAAAATAAAGCCTGGGGCTGGGGATATAGCTCAGTGGCATAAGCGCCTGCCTGGCAAGTGCAAGGTCATGAGTTCAATCCCCAGTACCAAAAAATAAAAAATAAAAAAAATAAAAAGCCTTTCAAGATATATTATGTATAAGTACAAATTCCCTATGATGAATATGATCTTTATATCAAAAGTGTACCAATAAAATTAATTTTAAAAATAAATAAAAGTTTTCCCAAAAATGAAAGAAAGAAAGACAGGCCTTTGCTTTCCCTTGCTTGTCAAATACCCCAAATCCCCACAGGGCCCAGGCTTCTGTCCCTTCCCCTGGTACCTTTAAGTCTGGGTCCAAGTGACTCTACGCTTGGATTCCTATTAATGCCAATATCTCCCCAGCCCTGGTCACTGAGCATCAGCCCCTGCCACACTCACCCATATTTCTGCAAGGACCTCTGAGACAGCTTCTTCTTCCAAGAATTTAAACTCCTGAATAAAAGTTGTTGGTGGTACATCCCGAATAGGGAAGACAAATAGTGTCCCCACACTCCGAAGAACAGAGTAGAAATTCCTGTTTCATGGTTGGTAAAGCTGAACCTGAGAGGCAAAGTTACTACGGACCCATGGTCACCAGCCCAAGGACACATGCATAACTACGTGGGTAAAGCTGAGGTCAGAAGCTCCTGGGAGGATGACCTCATACTTGGCACCATCTCAGATCTGGCACTACTGGGTCCTTGACATTTGTTTGGCTCATCTCCTCTGCAGCAGGAAGGTAAAGCAGGAGGCGAAGAAATGGGCTCAAGGCTACCAAGCCTCATCAGTCCAGGCTGCCCTGCCTGACCACCTCTAGGAAGGGCCAACACCTACCTGGTAGATAAGGGTCGGGGTGGGGATGGTATTCGCTGGTTTGGGGTGAGAGTAGAGTGGCGGTGATACGTTTCCCCAGTGGTGCTGGTGACTAAGAAGCTGGCCAGCTGAGGAGAATTCCAGCATGGAGACCCTTAGAAGTTCGGCTACAGAGGCGGTACAGAGAGCTGCCTGTCTTACTTGCCTGACCATCAAGTTAGTCAGGCCCTTTCTCAGGTCTTGGTCAAGATCCAGAACCTTTGCCAAATGCTTGCACATTCCATGCATTTCTCCAGACTCTGAGCAGCTGCTCTAAGGCCTTCTTCTCCTATGTTGATTTATTCTTCATTGTTCCTGAAATACACCCAGAGGCCTTTGGCACAACACACGAGGCACTGGCAGAGCATTCAGCCCAAGCCCCAAGTACACACCAACTAGGTTCTCTGGGATCTGGGCCAAGCCAGCAGGAATCATGGGCCCCAGGGTCAAACCCAGCAGCTAGGAGGGGAAACCTAAGATCCCACCTACCCCAGCCTGTGGTCCCCAGAACTGTCCTTAGGACTGCAGAGGGTGTGTTTGGGGAGGAGGAGTCAGTTGGAAGGTCCCTGCAAGGCCTAAAGCAAACCTTTCAACTCCTGAACACAAATGATTCACCCAGCAATCCCCACACCCACAGCAGACCCTTCCATAGCAGGGCCTCGTGGTTCAAGGTTGGGCTGCTGGTTGCCCTGTGTCTTATGCTGGCCAAACTAATGCCATTGGGACTTCATTTCCAAGAGTAAAGCAAGGACAATAGTCATGGGGAGAAGTGAGGCATGAAAGGTCAGACAGAATGTATGCCAGTTTCTCCCATCATTAGTCTCTGTGAGCTCTGGGCTCCTTACAAGTAAGTATGCATAATAGTTATTGTGGGATTAATGAAATACAAAGATGAAATGCCTGGCACAAAGTAAACACTCAATAAATGTGATTTCTCTCCCCAATAGCTGAGGAGGGATACCTCAAAAGAGCATTATAGTAAGTTTTTTTTTTGTTTGTTTTTTTGTTTGCTTTTTCGGGGAGGAGGACAACACTAGGTATTAAAGTCAGGCCCTTCGCACTTTGCACTGAGTTATATTCCCAGACCTTTTTTTTGTTTTTTATTTTAATATAGGATCTCATTAAGTCACCAAGATGCTCAGACTGCACTTGAACTTGTGATTCTCCTGTCTCAGCCTCCCAGAGTGCAGGAATGATAGGCATATTCCTCCACACCTGGCTCATTTTCAGTCTTTAACACCCAGAGAAAATTAATGGCCTAGCCTCACAGCTGGCTGAGAGCAGGGCTGGCCAGACAGGAGTAGAACAAGAAGACAAGGAGTCCCACAACAGAGTTGGGCTCTGCAAGCATGAAGGGCATCTGGCTTGGAGACCCAGGAGAGAGGGCTAGCAAGAAGTCCATGACACACGCAGCACAGGCCTCCTCTGGACTCGGCTGTGCCAGCAGAGCCTGCAGGGACACAGTGGGGCAAGAGCATTTCCCAGAAGTACCTGGCAGAGCTTCTAGGCCCCCCAAGATGAGCCTCCACCCTCCTGGACTTACTCTAAGAGCAGCAATAAAAGGAAAGGCAGCATGGCCTGAGGGAGGCTGGGAAAGAATGGCCACAGGAAGTAGGAGCAGGGGGAGAGGGCAGAGACACAGGGCCTGAAGAAAGCAAGCAGCAGAGGCCACCACAGTGAATGTCCCACAAGTAGAAGTGCTAGGCTGGTTATTTTTGGCACCTCTTCTGCCCAGAACTAGCAAGGAAAGGCAGCTGCTAGCAACATGGATGGGCTGTTCATACTCAAGTGTGCAGGCCTACAGCAGGGACAGAGAGAGTACCAACAGCCACCATGCAGAGGGGCCTCTGCCCCTTCTTCCTCTCCAGACTGTCCCTATAAAGCCCAATCTGTGCGCTGCATAGCTGACATAGTGTGAGTACTTCTGCTTTTACTCAGATCCAGCCTCCCAACCACAGAGCTCACTTATACACACACACACACACACACACACACACACACACACGCACAAACAGACAAATAAATAACTATGGAGCCAGCTGAGAGCTGAGCCACACCCAGGAGCTGAGACAGTATTCCTCTGGGCTCTTCCTGTACTGAAGCAACCCTCCCAACTTCCACAGTGAAATGGGCAGCGATCCTGGGCAGGACACAAACACAGCCCCTCTTTTCCACCATTCCCCCACCAAGGTGAAAGTGGTGACTCTGGCAATTTCAAGCAACTCACAGTCACTCAGTTTCCTCATTTGAAAGCAAAGAAGCAGGACTAGATGTCTCTGGGTGTTTTCCAGCTCTGGGTGACTCCCAAGAGCTAGGGAGCCCAGGACTATGACCAGTGGCCAGCTGGGACCTCACACAGAGCAAGGTCAGGTGAGGGGCCAGGTGTTGCCCGCTGGGAGGAGGAGGCTGAAAAGCCAGTCCACACGCACTCGATCGTTGCAAGTCAACTCTTCAGCTCCTTTCTGAACTTCAGGGGCCTCCTCTTCTAGAGAACTAGCAAGTTTTGGCCACTGTGAGCTGGACTGGTGGCCACCATCTGCCCAACTATCAGGAAAGTTGAGGAACAAAAATCCCTCACCACATTCCTTCCTATCTGGACTCCACTAACAGCAAAGTTGGCTGGCCTGAGAGAACCCCTCAGGCTGCAAGCCTGGTATGCTGCCCTCTTACCAAGCCTGGGCCTGGATAAACCTCACCCTGGCCACTCCCCTCTCCCGCCAGAGACTCCCTGAGGAAGAAGCAGTACTTGGAAAAAACACTCTCACCCCAAGGCTGGGGAGAAAGGGAGAGGGAACAGGGAACACCTTCCCTGGCTGCCCACAACATGAGGCTGTATTCCAGGAAGAGCAAGTACAAAAATGGCAAGTCTCGGGCCTCCCAGTCTCACTCCTCCCTACCAGACCCCCACGAACCACAGCCTGCAGGCCCCTCTCACAAGGAGAACCCCACCCCCATCCTCCCCCTGCAAAACCTCAGCCCTTTTCTGACATGTGGCAACTACCTTCTTATATAATATCCCGATATCCTGGTATCCCTGCCTACCCTCGTTCCCTCCCCTCATCCTCCCCCTCCCCAGCCTCCACTGATTCACCATGGGAGGCTTCAGGTGACCCAAAGACCTAGGGATTTCTAGCTGAGAAAGCTACCTTCTTCATGCCCATCCACGTCAGCAATTCAGCCTGGGGCCTAGGCAGGTAGGATCCCCAGAGCACAATCTGATTTCTGGGAAGCTGAGCTTTTAACTCTCCTCTGCACGGACAGAGTCCCTTACAAAGACACAAAGGCCTTAGGGCCTGGGACCTTCCGGGAGTAGTGCAACACACAGTTGTGCATAGGGCCTAGGAAGTTAGAAACAAGGGTTCATAAGTTTTATTTGTGTAAGCCCCAATGTCCTGTGATACTGTCTTCCTACCACAAGCAACATACTCTTCACCTTCTCTTCCCTGGTAGGAGTAAAAGGCAACAGGAACTGGACTTGAACTATGAAATGATAGCAACCATCTGGCCTGCATAATCTTCTTCAAACTTCACAGCTATCCTACGAAGCATTATCATCCTCCTCATTTTACAACAGAGGAAACTGAGGCTCAGGAAGTTAAGCAATGCCCCCAAAACATGCTGCAAAGGAGAAGATGGAGTATGAACCTCGGTCTGTCCAGGCCTCACTCCCACGCACCCTCCAGACTTCCTTCACCGTCACTGCCAGCGTGACAGTCTACACACCATCCAGGAATGGTATTCTGAATGTGGGTGTGGAAGTGGGTGTGGTTCTGGAATCTGAATTGATCCCCCCACTAACTGTTATTGCTCCCAACTGTGTGACCTGTGAGAGCCAGAGTAAGTGTGCGTGCGAGTGTTAGGGGTGGAGGGAGGGCGATCTGGATTCCAAAGAGCAGTTTCCAACACCAAAGTTATGCTGTAATGCTTCTGATTCATAAAATGAGCTCACAGTCTCAGAGTATCCTGAATGTTGTTCTGAATACAAATGCAGATCCCTTAGTAAGAACTAGGGATCTCAGCATATTCCACTTAGCCCCAGCCCAGAGTACGACTTCCTTCAGCCCCACACAGTCCAGAGTTCTACTGTGCAGAAGCAATTCCCTGAGTGAACACAAACACTGGCTGCATTTCCTGCGGCCTACAGTGAGTCAGGAAAGAATGGAGTCCCTGAGCTGCTCTTGTACTGGCACATGTGCATGCACACACACAGGAGAGGTGCCAACCTGGACTGGGCAATGGAAATGCCCAGGCTAACAGATGCCTAGGCAGGGCACTCTACAAACTCCCTCACTCTGAGGTCCCCTTGGCATCAGAATGACCAAAACACAGGCTCCAGAAGACCAGCCACAGGGCAGTGGCAGGGAATGGGGTTCGCCAACACCAGAATTCCTTGTGATAAAGACTGACAGATCCTTCTGAAGCTAATGGTGCTATGTTAAGAGGGCCAAGCAGCAGGGGCTCGCTCTGCCCTCCTCCACAGGCCAAGGCCTCTTTTTATTTAGTGAAAAACCCTTCACTGGTTCAGCTAGCATGCACTAAACATTGAATGCCAGGCACTGTCAGAACAACACAGAGCTCATACTAGAGTACAGGCTACATTTTGCACATACTCAGTCCTCTGGAAACTTGGTAAAGGAGATACAAAGACTGGAGCTTGCAGTCTATTTCTTACCACTATGCAACAGGTACATGTACAAATAACTAAAGGACAGTGAGCATTCAGAACACTAAGAAATTCAGAAATAGCACTCAAAACAGGACTAGAAGGATAAGCAGAAGTTTTCTATCCATTTGTGACCAACCCTATGCCACCAAGAGCAAGATATTCTCATTCTTTCTCTATTTTTCTCTCTCAAACCGGGAGACTGAACTCAGACTATACCTCCACTAAACTATACCTCCAGTTTAATTTTTTATTTTGAGAGTCTCACTAAATTGCCCAGGACAGCTTCAAACTTGACATCCTCCTTCCTCAGTCTCCCAAGTTGCTGGAATTACAGGCATGCACCACCACCCCTGGCAATGAGCAAGGTTTTCTTTGGGAAGACCCAACAGACAGAAATTACCAAGGTCAGAGACTCCTGGAATGGACCTACTCCTTCCAGGAAACAATACCTGGGGCAACTCCCATCCTCCTCTCACTCCCCTCCTCTTCCAGAGGTCTTGGCTCCCCTGAGTAGCCTTCCCCTGGATTCTTCTGCCACAAGAGCTCCTCAGCTACAGTCATAACTGCATGCTGCTTTTTTCCCCCTTCCCTTTATTTAAAGCAGCAGCCCACAGAATCAAACACTGGGGCTATTTTTAAGATCTCTGCTTAAAAGTTTAACCCTCATCCTTGGGCACTCCAAGGGTACTCTTTCCTGGAGGGGGTAAGGGGCTGACAGCCTTGGGAAGCTAAGCTCTGCCTAGTGCTTGGAAAAGTCACACTGGAAGTGTGCAGGCTGTTCCAGCCAAGGTTGTATGATCTGGGTGACGTCCTCGAGGCTCCTTACCAGCTTGACCTCTGGGAGCTACACAGACCAGAGAAACCTGCCAGAAGCCAATCCAATCAGAGTGGAGACTGCACCAGCACCATGCAATGAGATGGTTTATCACAGTAATTGAATGTTTACACCTTTATTATTCCCTATGCAGCAAGGATTCACAGATTGTTAACCCAGTAAGGTCTGTCCCTTCCCTTAGGTTCTGAAGCCATCTAACACCCGTGGAAAGGACACACTTCTCTGATCCTAGAAGCATGCACTATACCTTCCCTGTGAGGCTCTGGGGCAAGACAGGTGATTCTGTACCCTCAACAGCTCTGGTGGAAGTGGAAAGAGCACTGCAGTTCCTCCTCCTACTGTCACCAGCCCTCCCGTCTCTGTCCTGCAGCTCCAGAGGCAGGTCAGCCAAAACCTCCATCCAGACTAGATCCTCTCTACTGGAGGAAGTCAGACACTCTCTGTCCTCCCCAGCCACAGCTGCCAACAGGAATCCTCTACATACACACACACACACACACACACACACACACACACACACGAGTGCCACAGCGGCTCCACAGCCAGCGCTCCCCAGCCCTTCCACAGGCTGGTACACAGGTCCCACCTACGTGGGACGGTGGAAGCAGGAAGTAGCCACCAAAGTTGTAGCCAACAAAGTTTTAAATGGGGCAAATAACTTCCCCTTTCATCTTTCCAGCAACTCAGGGTAGAAAATGGCTTGGGACACTCGGTGGTCTCCCCTTTGGGTGGTAAGCACCTCCTCCCGGTCTTCCTGGGGACTAAGGCTTGAGGGGCACACCAGGCTCTTCAGCACACCCCTCAGCCTTCCCTTGCAGGCCTGGGTGGAGGCCCTGGGGCGCAACCTGATGTATATGCTTCTGTGTGTGCACGGGGTGGGGTGGGGGGGTGGGGGGAGGAGGAGCCCGATGGACACCCCCCCCACACACACACACCCCTGTCCCGGGGCTCTGTCAACTGGCACCAAGAGACACTGTACCAGGCCAGGCACCGCGCGGGCTCTCGGCTAGCCGCTGCGGGCAGGCGTGTGGGGGCGAGATGGATGACAGGTCTGGGGCGCGCTGGGCAAGGCGGCTCCACGCTCGCCCACCCGCGCTCCATGCTCCACTCTAGGCCTTGGCTGCACTTGCCCCAGTTCCCTGCCCCCTGCACCTCGGTCGCCCAAAGTCTCGGCGCAGACACAGTGCCCCTGCCCACTTTTCAGAGCACGCAGACAGGAGACAGGGCTCCTGCGCCAAGTTCCCGCAGCTCGCGAGCCCCACGCCGCACGTCGCGGGCCTGGGCTCCGTCACACCAGCCAGTCCCTGCAGACACCACGTTTCACTGGAGCGGAGGTGGAGGAGGAAGCAATGGTGTTCCCGAGCCGCGGCCGCTGGCCGGCAAGCTAGAAGGGTTTTCCTGTTGGGGTCTGGGCCCGGGCCCTGCTCGGGTGGGCGGGGGCCGCATGCGAGCTGCGTAGCTGCACAAACACTGCGTGGCTGCGCTGCACACGCAGCTGCTGGCCAAGGTCTGGGGGCCGCGCGGGGGCGGGCTAGGGACAGCCCACGCACGGCCCCGCGGGCCCGCTCCACCGCTGCCCAGGCCACAGAAGTTGGCACGCTGAGGCCCTCGAGGCCCCGCGCCCCTGCTCCGGGCCGCGCCTGCAGAGCTGCAGCTCGAGGGGCGGGCGGCCACCGCTTGCGCGCCGCCTGGGTGCCCGCGCTGCCCCTGCCGCGTGCAGGCCTCGGCCACCGGCTCGGCGGCCCGACTTACCCCGCTCCGGCCGGAGCTCAGGCCTCGACTGTCCCCTTTCCGCCGCGGGCTGCCACCTTCGGTCGTCTCCGAGACCCCAGCCGCCTGCACGCACTCCCCGATTTTAAAAACAAACAACAGCCTTCGCTTCCCCGCGGCGTTTGCGGGGCTTCCGCCAGCCTGCGCCTCCCGAAGCTGGGAAGTTTGCCGGCAGGGCCGGGGCGGGACGCGCGGTCTGTCACCCCAGCTCGTTCACGGCGCAGGAACCTCGGTGCGCCCCGCGCCCGTGCTGTCCGCCTCGCGAGCGCTCTCCCTCCCTTCGTGTCACCCCCAGTCCTGCGATGCAGTGTCAGGATTGCACGGCTCTGACTCATCGGTTGAGCTCACAGCTTGAAAAAAAAGAGAGAGAGGGCTAGAGGCAGCAGCGAAGGAGGACTCTCTGGCGTGCTACAAAGGATTGCACAACTCAAGGCTGGGTGCACGGAGTGCCCAGCGGCCGGCTGGCGCGCGCGGCACCGCGAGGAGCAGGAACCAGCTCTACCACTTCATCAGCACAACTGACTCGGGCCGCCTCTCCGCCAACAGGCCCAGCGCCTCCCACTTCCTGCGACCAAATAAGGCTGAGGAAGGCGTCTTTAAACCTCCAGCGGCGGCCGGGGCTGGGGATTTCCAGCAGACCTCACCTCCACTCCGGAGTAGGGCGCCACCCTCCCCCCAGCCTAGGCGGGCGCCCCCATGGCTTTGCTGGAACCAACAGGCCACGCGGCTCGTTCCTTGCACACCAAGGTCAGGAGGAGACAGTGACGAAATGTTTGGAAACCCATGGAGCCTGCCAGGAAAGTGTGTGTGTGTGTGTGTGTGTGTGTGTGTGTGGGATTTGGGGAGGGCACAAGTCGCTTTCTTCCACAAAGAAAACTCTGGTGTTGGATACGGTAAATCATGCAGTCGTCTCCAAGGCACTTTATTAAGAGCCTCCTCGTTTTCACTTTCTGGTTCACCAGCCTCCCTGTGGTGTAAAAGGAATTGAGAAACCGGCCCCAGGCCCTGTGGAGGACCCACATGGCCATTAGAAGTCTAGCAACTCAGACTAGAGTTGGGACGCTTTCACATTTCTCCTGCCCTCCTTAAATACCTCCCTGATCATTTTCTGGTCCAAACTTTGATCCCTCTTTGCCTATCTATAGAGACTGGGAAACATTTTCTGCAGCTCAGGAGGTCTTGCAGGGCCAGGCAAAAGTCACCAGGCAACCAGGTAGCCCTGCTCTTCCTTCAAAGTATCTTGGTGTATGATTTATTTTTAAGATGAGTCAGAAGGAGGTATTTCTTCTCAAGAAAAAAACCCCCCAAAGAATATACACTTTGTCCTGGAAGCCACTTTCCCCTGTGGCCAGTCCTAAGAGTCTGGTGCAATCCATCTCCTTCTCAGGAGAAGAGGGAATGCAGCAGAATGTGGTTCCCACACACCCCTTGAGCCTCCAAGACCTGAGCCTGACAGGACCACCTGTCTAGAAACCCTGCACAATCTACACTTGTTCTATGGGTATAGCTTTCCAGCCCTCTTCTGCCCCTTGCCAGGTGGGAGCATCTGCATGCACCTGGAAGTCACGCCTCACCCAGAGAGAGGTAAAGGACTCACTTGTCCCATCTTACGACAGAAATGTCAAAACAATGACCTCCAAAACAATCTTATCTGCAAAATACCTATGCCAGAAGACAAGACCAGGTGACCTCTTAAAGTTCCTTCTAGTTTAAGATCCATGATTCTGTGGTTGTAAAAAGTAAATGAAGGAGTCAGAACACCACTTTCTCTGCACAGAAAAGCCCAGGCTCCCCAATTTAGCAACCACTGTGACAGTATTGTTCCTGACAAGTCTCAAAGCACTTTGCCCTATAGCCTACCGAGCCACATTGTGTGACACAGTTTTATCCCTCTCTGGATAAGAACACAGAGGTTCACAGAGGTTGCAAGCCAATCATCTGTCACCTCTCTGCTTTTCTTCTAATCTCCCACGGAGTAAGGCAGCAAGAGATTGAAGGACAGGGGTGCTCAGGCCTCCATGTAGAGGCTGGACTCAGGATTCCTGGCAGAGGTTCAGTGTAGAGCCTTTTAGCTTTTCCATTTCCTGGGTTTCTTCCCTCCCACTGGCAACTCATCCAAGTGAAGGAAACAAAAGCAAAGTGACTTCATAGGGCCCCAGCTGCCAGATTCTTCTGCAGACCTGCAGCCATCCTGACCTGTCCTAAGGGACCAGGCCCTGCAGCTGGCCTGAGGCCAGCCCACAGGGAGCCCCTGAGAGCCAGTGCAAACCAGCCCAGGAACATTCCCAACCAACCAGAAAACCCGGCTGGGGAGCACATTCCTAGAAGAGCCTGCACATTGCAAGCCAGGGCCCAGCCTCCAGAGAATGGGCAAGCAGGAGCCACTCCAAAGAGCATTCCTCAGCTTTGTCCTGTTGGGACTTCCTCTTTGTCCCACACGGGCCGCCTGGCTGAGGAGCAGCCCAGGGAGTGAAGGCAGGTAGTGGAGTGCACAAGAAACAAACATCAGTGGCTCTGGAGGAGCCCTGCTCACCGTGAAGCAGCACACCCTTCCCTTCAGTCCTGCGAAACCTCTGCATGTCAGCCAGCTCCAAGAAGGGAGGAAAGGGGCAAGTGGGTGTGGTACAGGGAAGGAGGGCTCAAGACTGTTCCCAAAGCCACTGTTTGGTAGAGAAGAAGTGTACCTGCCAACTGCCGGCAGAAGCGGATGTGTAAAGAAAGATTCAGCCTTTCCGGGAAAACCCTGGAGGTCAGTCCTGCTGCAGATATGACTGCAGAATCACTGACATGTGAAGTGAAAGTTTTGGTTTTAGAAGCCCCAGCCCCTCCTCCAACCAAGGTGACCTTTTAGGGCTGTGGTGAGGGGCACTGATCCTGAGAACTTACCCACAGAGTGACAGTTTCTTCATTACCTGCCTTCCTCACAAACTGCAGGGAAGCATGGAGTTCAGCAGTCCAGTTCCCAGGGGCTGTCTGCTAAGAAACAAATACTCCAGGAGGAAAAGCACTCTGGCAGGTTCCCAAATGCTGGGTGCCAGTGAGGGTGGAGTATGGCATCTCAGAGGCTTCCTGACACTGAATCAGCTCTCTGAACTCTACTCAGAGTGGCCCAGCACTACCCTGAGTGGCCATCACCAGTGTTCAAACCATCCAAATCTTCCAAGTATGTGAGTTCTATTTCAAAGCTGATGTGAAAAAGAAAAATAAAAGCACTTAAAGAAGCCAGGATCTCACCACCCAGCCACCTGCCCTTAATCTGAGTTCTTGCCTTTTTCCACTGTCCTTTAGGACCATCCCATAGAGCCCAGTGTACATGGTACATTTTTGTGAACAATTCACCTTGACCAGAATATGAGGAACGGGGGGTATAACCATTGTTGAGGGTATCACAAACGATAGCCTTTTTATGTCCTTTATGTCATTTCTCTTTGCAGAGTAAAGATACTACCTCTAGGTTCCATTGCCTACAGTTACAACAGAAGAAAGAGAAAGTTATAAAAAGAACTGGCAGCAGTACTGAGGCAGAGTTCTGCCTAACTAAAACAAACCTTAGGACAGTTCTTAACTTCTGAGTTTCATTTTTTTCTTTCTTTCTTTTTTTTTTTTTTTAATTATCTCCTAACAGAGCACTATATTTGTTACAGGAACAATGAAAAGGTGCCCTCTTTCCAGAGGCCTGAAAGTATCCAATGAACAAAAAAAAAAAATCTGCTTTACAACTGTGGCATGCTCTGTTCACATATAAGGTGTTACAACTATTACTTTTACTATTTCATTTCTCTCAAAACTAAGTTCTCCCTTTTTAAGAACCTACTTTCAGGCAAGACTTTTTTTCCCCTGAAAAGACTCTGTTGGCCGCAAGGTGACCCTCTGCTAGGCTCTGTCCAGAGAATTCTTTTGCCAACATTGACCCAGTGTCCCCTCTGAGGCATCCTTTCCCTTTGTGTCCTTTCCACCACTGTTCCACAACTCTGTCCACCTGGCCTGAACATGGACAACCTTTTATCAGCTGTGCTTTCTCCTTGCTTCTTGCCAGGTCCTTTGTCAAAGAGCAGAGTGAAACCACCTCAGTCACAAGGTTAAGCTACAGTAACTTGACGTACTACTGAGAAGTCCTGCATTCTCTTCTCTTTTACCCTTGAAAACCCACGGGACTCTCCTCCTCAGTTTCACACTTACTTCACCTGTTCTGGGGCAGGGCCAAGCTAGCCACACCAGCCCACAGCTGTCTGCACCCCCCTATTCCTCCCACAGGCCCCTCCCCAGCCTTCCTCCCCTGCAGGCCTGGACCAGGTTCTGAGGGCCTTTGTCAGGCCAGAGAGGGAGCTTCTGTAGATGGCTCCAGTTGCTGCTGTCACTCTGGGTCAGACGTCTGGCTGGGTGCAGAGAGAAGGACAAAACAGGTGTGGCTGCCAAGGAGGGCAGGCCAGCAGGGCCACAGGACAGAAACACCCTTTCTTCACAGAGCAGGAACTGCCGGCTTTCCAGGGGCCTCACTTGGGCAGAGTCCATGCCCTCGCAGGACCAGCTGGAACAGACTCCCTCACTGGCTATCCTCAGGAGCAAGCCAGGAGGAGCAGGATCCCCAGAGCCGATGTATGTAGTGGGGTACACTTTAAAGCATTATTTTTAAATGAAAACAAATACTGATAAGTCATGAACTAGAATTCAAAATGCACGTTCATGGGAATGAATGTACAAATTAAGAGCACAGCTTAAGTAAGACCTGAGTCCAAATCTTGGCTCATGCTAACCTGATGAGCAAGTTACTTACCGACTCAGTATTCTCATCTGCAAAATGAGGCTAAGAGCCTAAAAGTGTATGGCACACAGTAAATCTTTGATACCTGTGTACTGTCATTTCCTCCCTCATCTCCTCACTGATCTCCTTGCTCCTAGTCTTGCACACTTCACTGTTCACACTGCCATCAAAATGCTCACTCTTCTACAGCTCCTGTCATCTATCGCCTAAAGCTAGGACTGTTAACATCCATTCCTGGCACCATCTGATTCTGCTCCACTTCCCAGCCCCAGCTCTGGCCCCACAGAGTCAAACAATTCGAGGTTCCCAAGATGTCTGCTTTCTCACTCCCTGATCTTCACCCTTGCTCCTCCTCCCTCTAACCCTGATCTGCAGGTAAACCCATGCCCAGGTCTCCCAGCACACTGGAGCTCAGCAGCCTGAAGCTTAAAAGCCACTTTTCCAAAAAGCTTTTCTTGACTACTCAGAGCAGAGGATGCTGCTGAAGTGCATACTGTTGGGGTGTTCCCAGGACCCTCTATCAGGCTGGTGTATCAGCCCCTGTGTCCCCCACACACACACACACACACTGTAAGTGTTGGCTGCTGAGAGCTCACAGCTGTCCCTAATCAAAGGGACCCTTTGGTCGGACAGATTCTGTGGGAAGGCAATTCGTGCTGCAGGGCTGTCTGTGGGCTCCAGCTGCAACACATTCTTCCTTGCTTAGCTGTATCCCTGCTCTACCTTGCTTCCCTTCCTCCTGAGAGCACTTCTAAAACCCCAGCACCAAACCCCCTTATAGCTCCCTGCTCCAAAAGATCAGAACAGCTACTCTCTTCCCTAAACCTCCGTGGCTTCCTCCATGTAACTTTGCTCCATTGCCTACATGTTGTTCTACTCTGCTTGCTGTACCATTTCTGTGAACAGAGCACTGTCACCCAGAATCACAGCCTCTTGGATCTTCCTTCCCATAGTATTCGTGGTGCCTACACAGTGCCTGCACACCATGGGCACTTTGAGAACATCTGCAATAAATTCATGAATGAAACCACACAAAAAACTAAAGCAATCAACAAAATGTAACAGACCATTATTACTACTTGTATTGCTTTTCTATTTCACTGATTCTAAGATGCATATTTCCCCCATTCAATATCTCTGAAATCAAGATACTTCTTACAATGGTTAGCATGTATGGTTGGGGGGGGGGGGTGAGACAGGGTCTCACTATGTTACCCAGGTTGGCCTTGAACTCCTGAGCTCAAACAATCCTCCTGCCTCAGTCTCATAAGTAGATAGAACTACGGTCATGTGCCACTGAGCCCAGCATGTATGTACGGTTTAATCGGCAGCACTTTGTTTTACTTAACTATGTAAAATAATGGTGCATGTAATCAATGGCTCTTTAGGTTCAATAGTGTGTGGCTGAGGTAGGAAGTATATTGTGAGTTTAAGGCCGGCTTGGGCTACAACACAAGCTCAAGGTCAGCCTGAGCTACATAATGCGACCCTGTCTCAAAAAACAAGGGCCAGGAGTTTGGCTCAGTGGCCTAAGCGCCTGCATGGTAGGTTCAAGGTTGTGAGTTCGATCCCTGGTAGGTGCAAGGTTGTGAGTTCGATCCCTGGTGCCACAAAAAAAACAAAACAAAACAAAAAACAGTGTATGGTATCATCATCATCATTGCTACTACTGCTGCTGCTCAGGTTTAGTCTTCTGGGTTCTGGGTCCTGCAGCACGAAGTCCACAGAGCTGTGAGGCCCCAACATCTGAGCTCAGCAGCTCTTTGACACTCAAACTCTCATAAAGTGATCTACAATTTTCCAGGGATAAGCAGGACTCATGTGTCCAGATACCTCCAGAAACTCCCATGAAAGCATGCCTATATGATATAGAATAAATTCTGGACCAAGAGTGATATGAGCAAAATTCTAAGCCTGCTTCTTCCTCTTAACTTTCCAGATGACCTCCCATGAACCTATCTAACACAACTATCAAGCTGCTACTGTTCGCCCAACATAACAAGACCACTGAATCTACCCAGCACCAGCCATGATCCCCTTTTATAGATAAGGAAGTGAGGTTCAAACAGGTTAAACAACTCTCCCAAAATCACACAGATGGAATTCAACCCGTAGACTCTGATTCTCTCTCTCCTATATGACAAAGGATAGCTTGCTGAGCATGTGTTTCCCTAATAAGGAAGTTGAGGGGTCACAGACTGGAGCCTGAGAAGCCTTCTCTTGCACAGGTATATTTTATTTGACATTCATTATGTTTTATTTTAATTGCATTTACTGTCAACCTTTTTTTTTTAATCTGGAGACATATTAAAAATTAGCATTTATGTGTAAACATCATATTGTCTCAGTAGTGTGAGAAGCTGAAACTATGTATATGTATATATATACACATATATATAAAATATAGTTAAGATAGTTATACTACTGATTTCTCTGAGTTCACTGAAGAGAAAGATTTGTGCTGATATTGTTCGGACAATTGAATGCAGATGTCTTGTGCTCTGGGTAAATAATTTGGGGATGACAATGCACAATGTATGTACCACTGTTGCCCCTGTTTGTCGTGTTTTGAAATTCTGTTTTACTTTCTTTTTCCTCTTTGAAATAAAATGGATTTGAAAAAATAATCAGCATTTCTGGTTAGTCATTCAAAAAAAAAATAAAAATCAGAACATTAGCCACAGAGAGCCTTGCTTCTTGGAGGTGGGGCTCAGTCCTACTGCAATGCAAGGGCGACTCACATGTTCCAATTTCCTGCTGGTCCTACCCCTTCCTAGTCATGGGTCACTGTCATTCATCATCACATTTGTGCCAGCCTCTGTCATTTCATTCTCTCTGTTCCCTGCTGGTCTTTGAGTGCATGACCCCTAGGCCAGATGAACTCCAGAGTCCTCTCCAGTCCTAAGTCTCTCTCCAAGCAGCCTCTGGGCAGCCTTTCTGCAAGGAAGAGCCTTATATCCACACACACACAAGCCCTGCCTTCCTTCAGACTCCTGCCCTTCCGCTTCCGTCCCAGGGGCCCCAGGGTCTGTTGCTCATTCAGCCGGAGAGCTGAGAGCCAGAGGGACTGGGATGGGGAACCAAGCAGGTGTGGGAATGAGCTAGACAAGGTCCACGGTGGGCCCCACCCAGAGAGAAAGGGAGGGAGGGCCCTGTGTTTCCCAACAGGAAAGTGGTTCATAGAGATAACGTAAGCAGGAGGATCCACAGTTGCAGGAGATGAGCAGGGTTTGACACATGAGGAAACACAAACAGCAAGTCATCAAGAGGAAAAATGTACAGCCTCAGCAACAATTTAGGATATGCAAATTACAACAACATTAAAGACCCATTATGGCCCGAGTCAATGTGAAAATAAGTAAATAAATAAGACAAGAATGCTGCTGTTGGCGGCGCTTTGGGAGAACAGCTGCACATACATTGCTGCGCTACTATAAACTGTTTAAATCTTTCTAGAATGTGAGTTGGTATTGTGCTGCAAAAGTCTAAGGCTCTGAGCTGGCAATTACAGTTGAGGGACTACTTCCCATGAAATTAAATGCCACCACTAAAGAATTTGTATAAAAGAAGCTTATACTGCCTGCATATATCACCAAATATTGAAATCTATTCATATTAAAGTAGCACGTGATACAGTGCTTGAGTAAAATATGAATGGACTCAATACATGGAACAATCTGAAGGAATCATTCAATGAAATCACGTGAAATGACAAAATCAGCATAAAGAAATGCGTCAGAACTTTGCAAACTGCTAAAACTTCCACAGGAACATTAGAAGCAATCAGAAGAGAATTCTAAACTGTAAATTGTTAGGGTGGAATGTTTATTCTACGAAGTTGAGGAAGACGGTTTAAGTAACAATAAGGACAACAGTAATGATCATGATCATGATGTAAGGCTCACTGGACAGGATTTCCTCATCATAAAAATACACCCAGCCAAGGTCCCAGGGGGCAGGCAGGTCCAACCACCTGGCTTGAAGAGGGGAGGACAAGAAATGCAAACTGGGACAGAGATTCCCTTATCTGGAGGACTCTGCAAGACACCTCTCAGGGAAGAACAAAGCTACCCAAATAAACCCACATATTTAACCTCTAACATCCTGGGTGCTAACTCCTACTGCTGCATTTGTGCTCTCAATTTTACTAATACCTTATTTCTGCAGCTTCTGAGGTGATACCAGGGCTCTCTGTGGGCTAGCCTAGGAACCCGATCACCATTTATAGCATTGTTTCTATGGAAATGTGTTTCAAGCTTCAAAAAATTGAGCTGCTGACAACCCTGGGGCACACATGTGATCTCTAAATTAGGGAACTGAGATAAGCTGGGTCCCTGAGCTCAGGAAGACAGTTTTTTACTTAGATTCTGGTGACAGTTAATGATCAGAACTGAGCTCCATGTTACTACAGGGTGAGGATGGGGCCTGGACATCTAGGAACAAACATGATATTCTAGGAAAGCACATGGATAGCCTCAGCCTCCACAAACGCACACATACACACACACACTCTCTTTCTCTCACACACACACATACACACACACACACACAAACATTACATGGAAAACGTGAAACTGGCCAGAGTACCCCAGTTGAACATCCTGGCAAGCCCTGGGCCCACACTCTTTCCAATTCCTCTCTGACTCTGGCAAACATCCAACCCCAAGGTCCTATTTCAGTCTGATCACAGAACAAAAACTCCAAATCTTTGACAGTTGTGGAATTTGGTTTTAGTAGACATATGCTGAGATAACCCGGGCCCCAGCAGGGCCTGGACATCCCTCCGGACCCGCTCTGCACTGTTGCAGTGGCCTCTGTTTTAGCAAGCTTCAATCTGCTCACTCCAGCCCATACCCACCTCAGGACTCCAAACACCACCAAGGAGTCTCCAATTCCTGCCCTGGTCACACTCCAGGCCTGGTCACAGAGAAAGGGTAAGCAAGGGCCCTCAGACATTCCCTATGTCAAGAAAATTCCTGTCTCGGGAGGCTGAGGTAGGCGGAGCGTTGTGAGTTGGAGGCCGGCTTGGGCTACAACGCGAGCGCAAGGCCGACCTGAGCTACATAGTGCGACCCTGCCTCAAAAAACCAGGGCCGGGAGTTTGGCTCAGTGCCTTAAGCGCCTGCTCTGGCAGGCGCGAGGTTGTGAGTTCAATCCCCGGTGCAGCAAAAAAAAAAAAAAAGAAGAAGAAAATTCCTGTGTTCAAAGAAAAAGCTACATGCTAGAGGCTAACCCAAAGACAATGGGGGTGAGGTCATTTACTAGGCACCCACGGTTCAAAGATGACACTGATATGAGAAGGCAGTCAGAAGAGGGTTGGCTGCTTGGCCACAGGGCCACACCTGCAGCTCTAAGTCCCAGCAGAATTCAAGGCAAGGAAGGGGTCAGATTCAGAAAGCTCTTCCAGTTAAGACAGAAGTGGGCTGGACAAAAGAGACTTTATAGGCTAACTTTAAAGAGCAACTCTAAATTCAATACTAAAATATCTGCAACAATGGAAACATCCAAGACACTACCTCACTACCTCCCCCCGCCCCTGTCCCCCCCACCTTCCTGGACTGGGCTGCAGGTCAGTTTGCAAAGCACACTCTCCTACTGCTTGCTGAGAACTCCAAAAGAGAGAATCAGTTTCCTCCTGCTGCGGCTGGGCCTGCAGGTGAGTGGGTGGCTCAGAGCCTCAAGGGCTACATGCTCACTGGCTGGTTCCCTGGAAACTCAGGTGTGAACAATGTTCTCAGGCTGGGAGGCCACCCAGGGCTGCCTGCACTAGCACAAGAGGCAGAGTCCACGCTATGAACCCCGACATGACGCAGTTAGCCAGCCCGTGCAGCAGTCAGCCAATCTGAGTCCTGCAGCCCCTGCATGCAGTGACGGTGGCTGATAAGACACAGCAGGTCAGTCTTCCTGGTGGTAACAGATGGGAGGCATTGAGTCCCTCTTTGGCCTCCTTCCCATCTAGATCCAAAGTCTTTGATGTTAAGGCCTGTCTTTTAAAAAAAAAGCATAGACATATATTTCTAAAACAATTACAAACATACAAATATTCCGTATATAACCTCTTCACCTCTATTCAGTATTTACATTACGGCAATTTATACTATGGCAAATGTACTTGGTTCTTATACCCTTACAGTATATGCATATGCAACTTTGTGTTGTGTTTATTTTCACCAAAATTCAACAACATTTTCCCATAAATGATCCTCTTCATATTAATCTATCAGTGGCACAATATTCTACTGAATCCAGGTATTATATAGCTGAATAGAACACTGAGACTATAACAGGGTTTTTTACTATTTTAAACAATGCTGGCCAGGTGTGGTAGGGTGCACCTGTAATTCCAGCACTTGGAAGGCTGAGGCAGGAGGACTGCTGCAAGTTCAAGGCCAGCCTGGGCTACAAAGTGTGTTCAAGGCCAGCCCAAACTACATGGCAAGACCCTGTATTAAAAAAAAAGGGCTGCCATAAATATCTTCGCACTTATAGTTCTTTTTCCTTTTAGAACTATTTCCTTAGAATTAGTTCCCAAGAGTAATACTGATAAAAGAAAATTAATGTCTTATAGTTTCAGGATCTACATGTTAAAGTATATATTCTTCTGTGTGCATTACCTGGACTATTTTCCAAAGCAGTTTTTCTGACCATTAATCCTACTAATCAAGATCCACTCTGTTTGTGTACGTGTGTGGGGGGCTGTTCTTAGCTTTTTTGTGTTTTTTTCCTCCAGTGCTAGACATCAAACCCAGGCCCTCATGCATGGGTCTACTCTTTTTCTGGGGGTGAGTGGGAAGGGGGAAATCTACTCTTAAAATGCATATTTTCCAACTCCCCAGTGGACTGGCAGTCAGACTAACATGCTGATTAAAAGGATATTGGAGGTACCACAAGTGATTTGCTATGAGGATTCAAGAAAGGAAGACAGAAAGATGTAGAGAAAGGTGGAGAGGCTGGGAGGGGTAGGGAAGAGCAGATCTTGTGGAGAAAAAACAAAAGCAGATCCTCCCAAAATGAGTCAACACCTCCCTGGGCACAAAACCTATCCCACTCACAGCCCAGAATCCCCCTGGGTTTATTTCCAGGACCAAGAGCAAAGACCCATATTGATGGGTTCCCTAAAGGGTTCCTGGAAATACCATGTGCTTCGAGGTTGTGAACAACCTCAGTCAGGCACTCATCAGTGGTCTGATAAACCCAGGCACAAGTGACCTCAGCCTTAAGAGTGGCTCAGCTTTAAGAACAAAAAATCTCTTAAGAAAGAAAGTCCAGTCTGGCAAGGTGATACACACCTGTGATCCCAACACTCTCGGAGGCTAAGACAAAAGGATTGTAGTAAGTTAGGAGACCAGCATGGACCACATACTGAGTTCAAGGCCAGCCCTGGACTACACAGTAAGACCCTGTCTCAAAAAAGAAAGAAAGAAAGTCCAACTCATCAGCCACGGTTGCCAGGCGTGGTGGAGAGTGCCTGTAATCCCAGTGGAGGCAGCAGGATTGCCATGAGTTTGAGGCCAGCCTAGGATACATAGTAAGTTCCAGGCCATCCTGGACTAGAGAGACATCCTGTCTTTAAAAAAAAAAAAATGTTCCCCTGGGCACTAAGTAGATATCCAGTCAATGACAGGACTGCTCTGCCAGAACTGCAGGTCCCACTATGAGGCACCATAAAGCGTCACCTCCCAGGCTCTATCTACTCACAGACATGCAGAATTTCCAAGTGGGAAAGTTCCTTATGCATCTAACTCCCCCGTGTTATACACAGAGGCCCTGGGCTCCTGCTTTGGGGCCCTGCTGTACCCTGAAGTCACTGTCAAGAGAATCCGTTCCTTTCTGCCCTCCAACAGAAAAAGCCACAGCTGATTCTAATGGCCTTGTGATCAAAATGAACAGTGCTTTCATGTGAAAGAGCTCCAATCTCTCCTCCCATGGTCTGCTGACTTGCTCTCCCTCGTTCCTTCCATGAAAGGCCAGCAGACAGTGTAGGACGTGAAAAAGAAGAGGTCCTTTAAGGACAGCTAGGATCGATTCTTCAGGGTGGGAAGGGAAGTCTCCTCCCCATGGGCGCCTTCTAAGGATGTCTTGTCAGAGTATTCCTCAGAGTAAACCAGGATAGTTGCTGGGCTTCGTGTACCCAAATCCCTCCCCCACCCCACCAGGGTCTTGCTGGCAATCTCAAAGAAACAGTAGCACTGCCAAGGTGCTACGGGAGGACGTGGGCCATCACACAGAAAAGTGGCTCACCATGCGCAACTAACCATCTCAGCACAGGTCCCACTGCCCCCTATATCCCTTTAGTGCCCCTTCTGGCCCCACTGGGGGACACCTACTTGGTGCTAGGCACAGTTCTAGACTGGCAGAAGTCAGGCACATCAGCATCTGACTCCAGTGTCCTACAGTGGGGAAAGTCAATGGCAGAAACGTGAAAATTCCAACTCACGAAAGAAGCATGGGAACGGTGACTTCCGGCCAGTCCTGTGAGCACCGGCCAAGAGGAAAAGGATAGGGAGGGCATTCCACGCAGGAAGAACAATGACAAACTGCAGAAAAAGGTGAAAATGTGTCTGGGGGCAGCAAGAGCGGGCTGGAATATAAACAGCTGTGCTAGGAAGGCAGAGTGGCAGAAGAGGCTGGGAAGGGTGAGCCGAGGCTCAAATGAGAGCCTGGGATGCCATTCTGAGAAAGGCAGGGTTTCTCCTGAAGGAGGCAGGCAGTTGTAAAGGACACAACATGATCAAAGCTGGGTTTTAACAGAATAATGGGTCCTTCAAGACTTCATTTTTGCTTTAATGCTGTTTTTAACACTATTTATGTTACATGGACACAAAGGGCAAATTGGTGTAAATTAGGTCAGGGCCACAGTGATGAGGAAGACCTCTGCCCGGCCCTTGCTTGGGGCCATTCTGACTCTACGTGGGTCACTAAACCTCATCATCAGGAATTGCTGCTAGTCCAGGGCTGCAAAAATTCAGCCCGTGATACACCCAGCTTCATGGGGGAAGTGGGGTCCCCCTTCACTGCACCAGGGGATAAGTCTTGAACCACAGGCAGTTACCTGAGCCAAGAGTCAGTAATTTCAAAACTGCATTCTTCTTTTCTGTTTTCAAGGAAATTAATTCCTTTGCCTAAGAGTATTGGAGCTGAGTGTCCAAGATTTCAGTCAAGGTGCCCTTGCTTCAAAGAGCTATAACTAAGAGACATGAGCACAAGAAGGGACATAAATTCACCAGTTAGGTGGTAATAAACCCAGGCAAAGATGTGACAGGTGATGTTGAGAGCTGCAAGCAAACAAAGCCCTAATTCCTATAGCTCTCAGATAGGAAACTGGGGAGACTATGAGAACCGGAGAGGCGCCTGCAGCTGTCGCCTGCGCAGCTGAGTACCAGGAACCTCAACTGCTCCACAAACCAAACCTGAAGCTAGAACTCCAGTCTCTAGTCTGAAAAGCAAGGTGGGAGCCCCAAACACCTCAAAGCCCTATGATTCCCACCCAGCCCCAGAAGAACAGAATTGGCGTGTAACAGCCTGTTAGCAAGAGATCACCAAGCCTTGGCTTTGTGCTCATGAGGCTGCACTGAAGTTTTCCAAGTGGAATCAAATGTGCTGAGAGGATCCAGATGCTGGGATGACCATCCTTTTCCACTGGAAAACTTTCATATTCCAGAGGAGAAACTCAAATGTAATGAAACACTCAGATCTCCAGAATATACAATTCTAAAACTCAATTGGTGGCTAAGGATTTGGAAAGATGTCCAAAAAGCTTAAGATGCAGATGCATATATTTTCAGTAACCCAAGGAGGATGCCCCGTTTCTTCCTCCTACATCTAGCACTGCCCAGTCATCCCAGTCTGAGCTCCAGGTTTATGGGGGATATCTGTCCATCTGCAATGTGCCGCCCTCCATTTGTAATGTGCAGCTAACCCCTTTCAGGCGCTTAGCATTGAGTCTGGGAGACACAGTTCTCCCTGCCACTGGGGAAGCTGCAGTCCCTAGAGCTTTGCCTTCAGGACTAACAGAAAGAACATGAGCATATGACCTAGCCTGTACCAATCAGATGTTCAGCCTGAGCTTTGCCCCTAGAGGCAGTGACACAAAAAGGCAGGGAGAGCTCAGAAATCATTCTGGAGATGGCAGGTAGCATCCAGGCCTGCAGACAACAGTGATCCCAGGCCAGTGTTTTCATCACTTTGGCTTTGCTTCTGGACACCCAATTTCCCACAAGTCTGACTGATTTCAGAGCCTCATTCTGCAGCCTTCCAGGTCATTCAGTGAGCCACCAGACAGATATTTTTCCAGTAAATTCCTTTTCTCCTCAATTTAGCCAGAACCAGCTTCTGCTGTTTATAGAATAAGGTCCTGACCTACCCCAGTATCTCCTGCTTGTACACAGGCTCCTCTAGCCCCCAAGACAAAACTGTGCTCAAGTCTCCATCTTTTCCTCTGTGAAAATTCTAATTAAAATTTTCACACCATCCAAGAAAAGCACAACCACTTAAGAATGTAAATCCAGTATGGGCAAATGCCATAAAAGCTAGATAACAACAACCCTGGTTCTGGATCTGACCAGATGCCCTGATTTAGGCAGAAATTAAAGGCCATCCGGTTACCTTGGGCTCGTCCCTATTTGCCACCAGCACAGGAAAAGGTAGACTTGGAGTCAGAGAACGTAGGTTGTATGACTTGCACATGATACTTCAACTGGGGCAGGCGATCCCTTTAGCACCTACTTCACAGGAGGTGACAGTACAGGAGGAGCTCTTCTGGCAAAGACCCAACTCCTCCTACTTCTTAAATCAATAAATCTTTTCAGCACTCTTGACTTCCCACAGCTCAGTAACTGATTTCAATTCAACTTAAGAAATACTTATGGAGAACTTCAAATGTGTGACACACTATACTATATGCACAAAATCATGGTCCCTGATCTCATCGAATGAGAAGCTCTCTGCCTCTTCGGCTCTCCTGACACCCCTGTCCCCTAGGCTTTCTCCCTTCTTCACCATCAGTTTCTTCTCCATGCCTGTTGATAACTCCCCTTATCTGCACCCCTTAAATGGTGACCCCCCTCATTTCCTCTGTATGCTCCTTTTGGATGATGTCATATGCTCCCTGGGTTCTAGCTGCTTTTAATGTGATGATGATTCCCAAATATCTGCTCCAAAATATACCCCATACCATCTCTTGGGGACTCTTGTGCCCCAAACCTCTAAGTTTAGCTGCCTACTGGACAGCTCTCTCAGATGTCCCATAGGCTCCTACATCTCCCCATGTCTGAAATTAGACTCAATGACTTTCCTTTGCAATCTGCTTCCTTCTGTCTTGAACAAAAAACTACACAAACTCTTTGACTTCTCCCTTACACTGTACATTTGATGGGTCCTCAAAGCCTCTCAACTCAACTCAACTTCCTGATGCCTTCCTAGCTACTACCTTCCTCACTCTCCATAAAGAAGCAACCACTCAGACTCAGAATCACTCCCTCTTGCTCCAACAACTGCCGTGACCTCTTCGCTAGTATCTTCACTGCCTGTCTTCCTCCACCTCCAGTCAATCTCCATATTATATCTGAGTGATCTTCCAAAGACAAAACCTGATCCACATCCCAAAGACACACATCATCTAGCCCTCAGAGGCTCCTTACCACCTTGGTCCAAACCTCTTAGCAGATATGGACGGGGCCCCTTATCCCGCCCCTGCCTGCCTCCTTCTCACCTGCTCCTTTGTGCCCTATGACTTGCAATTAGTTCCCAAGAACACCAGGTTGTGTTGTGCCTCCAGGTCTTGCCTGAACTGTTCCCTGTGCCCAGAATGCCCTGATTCCTTTTGCCACCTGGTGGATGCCCACTTACTTCTCAGGATCCCCAGGCAGCCTCTGGTTCATTAACCCCACAGCAGCCACCGAGCACAAGTACTGTACAAGGCGTGAGACCATCCAGAGCCTTTCCCGATTTCTGCACTTGGAAGGCTGAGGCAGCTTGACCTAACACAATTCAAAGCTAGCCTGAACTATATAGCGAGCCCTTGTCTCAAAAAAAAATTTTTAATTAAAAAATAAAAGTGCACAACTGATGGAGAGAAAGGAGAGGGAGAGGAGGAAAAGGGGCCATAAAAAGAATTTAGATGCATGATATACATGCACCAAGTCCCATAATAAATGTAATCATGTACTGCAAGCATGTTCTAATAAAAATAAAAAACTTTAAAAAGTGCAGACTGTGAGCATTTTGAAACTTGAACTTTTCTTCATCTTTATATCCTTAATACGAAGCACAAAGCCGTGCACTTAGTAAGGGCTGAATAAATTAATGTAGCATGAGTGCAAGAATGAAGGGTGAGCTGAACATGGTGGTGCACACCTGTAATCCCAGCACTCAGGAGGCTGAGGCAGGAGGACCGTTGCAAGTTTAAGACCAGCCTGGGCTACAAAGTGAGCTCAAGGCCAGCCTGAACTGCACAGTGGGACCCTGTCTCAAAAAAACAGAATGAAGGGTGAAGGAAAATACCTTGCAAACTATGTGATGCAAAGGTCAACATTGCTGTGCCATCCTAAATGCCATCAGGTAGGTAAATGAGCACAACCTCCTTGAAGAGATTTGGAAGAAATCTTGAGCTTTGCCACCTCCTCTAGTGGGAGGGTATGAGGGCCTCTGGGAGTAGCTGTTGGCTTCTAAAGTGCCCCAGAGCACACACAGAGGAAGTAGATACTGGTTCAGCCAGTAGATTCCTTGAAGGCCTCTTGTACTGGCTTATAATAAGAAGGCTGAGGAGGGGGACAAGGAGACGGCATGGAGCAAGGTGCCTACTACACATTCAGACTTGGCAACCAGGTTTAAAGCTTTCATCTGCAATCCTGGATGAACAAACCGCAGTTTAAAACCTATTCCCTGGTTCTCTTCTCCAGAGAATCCCACTCACCCACTCTAAGAGCCTTCCTTTTTCACCTCATATGGTTTATTTCTAACTTTCAGTCCACAAAATCTATCTTTCCATGAGACAATAGAATCTCAGTACATTCACCCAACTGATGTAGATGCAAATAGTCAAGCTCAACAAAGACAGAAATAAGGGAGACATGGAAGGAAAACACAGAACAAAAGAAAACACAGCCAGGTAAACCTGCTGTTCCAATGAGCAATGAGCCTGGGTGAAGGGTCTTGAGCCCAGTGCACTGAAGATAACATAATACAAACATCTTTGCATGCTGAATGACACAGCAGTAGTTTTTGCTGTTGTTGTTTTGTTTGTTTGTTTGTTTGTTTGTTTGTTTTTGGTACCAGGAATCAAACTCAGGACCTCGCGCTTACCAGGTAGGTGCTGTGCCGCTCAGATACATCTCTGGCCCAAGACCAACTTAAACACACACAATTTCATACTACATGGCCCCCACTTTAACTGGTGCTCAACCTTAGCGACTACAGCTTCTTCCAGAGCTAGAGGAACAGGTTATAATACGCGTTAAGTATCAAGAGCCAGTGTGTTTGCTGTCTATCTGGTATTCTCCTAAAGCACCTGCAAGGTTAATCTCAATTATATATATATATTTTTATTTTTCATCTTATACACTGTCTGCTCCATCAGATTCCACCTTCCCAGTGACAGACTGACCATCAGTCAGCTCTTCCCTCTGGGTGTGACCTATCTCAAGTTTTTTTCTATCTGCTAAGATTACATCTAGAAAGGTAGCCAGAAAATGTCAAATTGCAGATAGCTAAGAGTGGGGCACTAAAGGACTAAAGAAATGAAGGTTAGAGGACAGAAAATTCATTTTCTTGAAATTTTAAGTAATCACATTTATCACAATTTTTTTTAATGGTTTCTGGGCTCTGTATCTTTCTTAAGAAGGTCTTTCTCTCATAGTTAAAACATGTCTTTATTGCTGGGCATGGTGGTGCCCGCCTTTAATCCCAGCATTCGGGAGGCTGAGGTAGGAGAAATGTTGTGAGTTCGAGGCCAGTTTGGGCTACAATGTGAGCGTAAGGCCAGCCTGAGCTACATAGTGTGACCCTGCCTCAAAAAACTAGGGCCGGGAGTTTGGCTCAGTGGCTTAAGTTCATGTCTGGCAGGCGTGAGGTTGTGAGTTTGATCCCTGGTGCCACACACACACACACACACACTATATATATATATATATATATATATATAATATATTATATATATATAATATATATATATAAAATATATATTATATATAGATATATATAATATATATATATATATAGAAAATAAGATATATATATATCTTATTTTTCTAATTCGGTTGCAAGTATGCACATGGTAAGCTCTTTTGTCTATATTGAGATTATGTCTAAGTCTGACTTCATACTATATAATATATCTTCTGAATTTTGAACTATGTGTATGTATTAGCTTGTCAAACAGAAAACCAAGAGGGCTGGGTTTGTAGCTCAGTGGTAGTGAGCTGGCCTAGTATATGCGCGACCTGGGTTCAATCCCCACTACTGGAAAGAAAAAAAAAAAAAGAAAGAAAGAAAACTAAGGGTAAAAAGAATCTCCCACATTTTATTTTAAAGTACAACAAAAAAATTAAAGAATCTGGCTTATAGGTTATACTTTATGGTATGTAAATTATATCTCAATTTACAAAGAAAGAATCTGGCTTTTAATGCAAGGTTCTGATTCAGTTTGAGAACTGTGGGGAGGCCACAAAGCCCTACTCATCAGCCTAAGGTCAGGATTCAGCCAGGATCTCCCCAAGTTTCATGGTTTAGCCTAGTTTTATAGGATCAACACTTGAATGGGCAAAGGAAGCCTTCAGCCAGTCAGGAAGCAGCTCTGTCTCTTCCTCACAGGTCTTGCCTGAGGGTTGGTCCCGCCTCCTACCAGTAAAACTCCCCCCAGGGTAAGCCAACCCTCCACCCTCAAAACTAGCACCAAGGCATAGGGTATCATAGGGCAAGACAACTGGGCCAGACCAGGACAAGGAGGAGCTAGTGTCCAACCTGGACAGATACTGTTGGGCACTCAGGGGGAAAAGGTACTAGAAATGGAGAAAACTAATGAAGTATAAAGCCTGAAGGAGCAGGGAAGACTAACAGGCCAGTAGAGGCAGCCTTGGGTAAATGTTTAGAATCAGGACAAGGAACCATGGTTCTTGGCACTGGGTTTTTGTGTGTGCCCATGCACAAGGGGACAAAGTGGAACAGTTACTGCCATTTGTATCATGGTCATCATTGGACATTTACTGGGACTTGCTATGAATGCAGCACCAGGTTTGGGATACAAAGATCTATATAATAAGGGCTTCTGGTTTAATTTAAAAGTGATGGGTTTTAGCTGATACCTCTCAGGAGGCTGAGGCAGGAGGATGACCATGAATTCAAGCCCAGCCTATGCTACACAGTGAGTTCAAAGCCAGCTTGAACTGCACAATGAGACCCCGTCACAAAAAAAAAGAAAAAAAAAAGCGATAGGTTTTATTTCCCTAAAAGCATATTTAAGCAGCTAAACAAAGGATATAAGTAAAGCTTTGGCCCAAAGGAGAAGATGAAAATTCTTACAGCAGGATTCAAGGTTTTCCTTGACACAAGGCCCCATGTGGATATTCCTGGAGTCTTGGGAGGGTCTCACTTGGTGAGAAAATCTTAAGGAAGGGCCACAAACAGGACTAGAAAGGGAGCAGGACTAAGTCATGTAGAAGAGAGGAAGAGGGAAGCATCTAGGCCTCCAAAGCAGCATGGGAGGTAGGGATGATGTCCACTGGCAGTTTGGACAAGCAACCAGAGCAAGTCACTGGGTCAGTGCTGTGAATTAGGACAGGAGAGCAGCAGAGGCCAGACCCCTGTGTGGAAGGGCCTGACTTCCAGCCTAGAAGTTTGACTCTCACCATGCAGACACTGGGGAGCCATTGAAGGTTGCTGAGCAGGAGGGTGACCCCTGCAAACAGGCATTTTAAGTGAGATTACAGAGCAGCCCTTTATCTGAGGCTTATTCAAAGCCCTGTGTGTATTTCAAGTGGCACTTCAGACAGAAAGTTGTAACGCTTTTGCCCTGTGTCATGTAGACCAGAAAAAGAAGGTTTAAGGGTCTCACAAAGAGATGCTTCAGTGAGAATGAGGAATGAAGGGGGATGTTTTAAAGAAAGAACCAAGTCTGTAGGACAGAGCGGCCAGCTGCAGCATCTGGAAAAGTGCAGCTCCTTTTCAAGTCTGGAATGCCCTCTTTAACTGTGGGTGCTTGCCTCCTTTTTTGGAGGTGACTTGGGATGTCAAAACTCTGGGTTGTGGTGTAGGAAGTGATCAGCCAGGAAGAGACAGATGAACAGAAATATAAATATCAGTCCTGGACAGCATAAAAGGACTCCATTCTAAGACCACTCTCTTCCATGCGACTTCTCTATGTGCCTCTCTCAGTAGCATCCTGAGGTGCCAGAGTTACTATGTTCCCTAAATACCTTCAGCATATTTTCCTCCCGGAATAATAAAATTATTTCTTAAATCTGGCAACTTTTGAATCAGAGCTTTTCCATTATTCTCACTAATTGTGCACAACAAGGCAGTGGGCAGGGCTGTTCATGGGCAGTGAACTGGGCTTTGACTTCAAGCCATAAATCAGGATCTCTATAAGTTGGGAGAGGAAGTCAGGATTAAGTTTCCCCGTCTTAAACTGGGGACTGTGTATCACTGCAGAGCAAGCTCTGTGACTGCAGAGACAAAGCCAACCAAGTCAGCAAAAGGGCCTCAGTTTTGAGCAAAAATCAGCCAGGCTGGGCTGAGGATGTGGATGGACAATGGCTCCAGGTAGTTCCATAACTCCAGGGAGCCCAGCTTCCTGCTTTGTCTAGCCCAGGAGGGCCTTTGGATGTTTCTCATCTCTGCAAGGTTCTACATAAACACTAAGGATTGCAAACTCATACTTTGTTTTGAGGTTAGAAGGGAACGCACTCCTCTCTTGCCCCTCAAGCCACACACTGGGCACCACAAGGCCCTTACTAAAATGGTCCTCGTCAGGTGATACAGCTAGCCAGGAACTGAGAGTCAAGTTCAGTAAAAACCAAGTGTTCCTAGAACAGGAGGTTGTGCAACCACTGGTGACTCCTACTGCAGAGAGGCTTTTGCTCTAAACCTCATTTCCCTATGGCTACTGTGACCTCATACCCCAGACTTTCCAGAACTGTCCTGATTTTACATTTTGTCCTCGAGTCTCTGGAAGCACAGAGGTACTGCTAGCGACTGTGCCCTAATATTCTGGTTTCACAAATGGTCACTGTGCCTGTGACACACAGTTGGCAGGAGGCTGCAAAACAGCATTTTCCTTCCAGGTGCATGAAGCTCAGTTGCTCGATTGGGGAGAAGGCCAGGCCTGGAGGAGTTCCAGCATGCCAGGGTCATCAGTGCCTATCACACCGAGCAGAACATCAGCCCAGGCACTTCAGGGGGGTAATGTCACTAAGTCACCCAGCAACCCAGCAGGGCCAGCACTGCCCCATGAGCCTTCTGCCTAGGACAAGGTATCCGTGGGTTGTGATTCAGGATGACTCTGCACACATGCAGGACACGTTTTTTTTATTCTGGAGCAGAGGTTGCCTCTGAGGCCCTCAACGAGACGTTGTTTTGCCTCCACCATACACTTGCAGGCTTGGCTCACTTCCTTCAGGGCAGCCTCAGTAGACATGAGGACCCTCAATATGGTCTCTACTGCAGGCTCAGGAAGTAGGCCTGAGGTTCCACAGGAGAAAATGTGCATCAGGCACTCCTCTGCCTCCCCTCCCCAAATCCCCCTAGACACTAAGGCCAATACAGTCTCAAAGCCCCAGCACTTTGCCTTTGGCCATGGAGCACATTTCGCCTCTGCCCTGGACACAATAAAATGGGTCCCACCTACAAAGCTTCTGCGGCTGACACTTTAAGGTTTAAAGTCCAGCCGGCCAACTCATACACGGAGTGACGTGTCTTTGCAGCCAGCCCCAGTCCACCACTCCTGCAATTCTGCTAATTCAAATGCTTTCCTGGCTTTCCCCAGTTAGGGAGGTTGATAGCCATCGCCTATCTCCTTTTCCTGCTGACGTCATCCCGAGGTTTCTCCAAACACAAACGAAGGTACAAATTCCTGGCAGTTTTCAGGCTGCCAAAGGAGTGGTGGGGTGGGATCCTGCCCTCCAGAGCCCACTCCAACTCTGGCTTTTTGCAAAAGTTAACAGAGAGGCAAGGAAACAAAACACCTAGCTAAGGTTAAAAGGTAAGAGAACAGAGACATAGCTCAGGCCCAGATCTACCCTGGGTATTTGCAATGCAAATCTGCGTTTTGTTCACCACCACCAAGGTCTTGCACAATAGCCTGTGTATAAACATCCACGCCAACAATGCCTGACTGTGCAATCAGGCTGTAATTACAGGCCGGCAGGAAGCTGCTGCTAGGAACGGCACCATTCACCCTCTAGATATTCCATCTCAGAGTCTCCATGGCTCGTACACACATTCCTGCACATAACACCGTGTCCCTGTTGCCGCCACTGCTGTTAGGGCTGCACACTCAAACCAGGGAGCAGGGGCGCCAACCGCCCTGGCCGCCAAGCCCCAAGTTACTCCAGGGGTGTCATACACTTCTCGGCCGTCCTTTAAAAACTAAACCAAACAAAAACAAAAACTTTGCACACTGAGGCTACCGAGGGCCGCGGGAACTACCCCCAAAGTTCCCAGGCACATTCCTGCAGCCCTAGCAGTTTTAGAAAACAGAAAAGAACCAGATGCCACAGAGTCCACTGGAAGCGGCTTTCTGGGTTTTATATAGAAAACACTCACATATGTACGTGGGTGTGCTGACAGTTTTTATGGTTAAATTGCAAAGTGTTAGGCCTCAGTGATTGCAAAGTGACGGGGGAGGGGTGGGGCACCAGAAATCAGGAGGGACAGGAGGGATGGGGGGGAGGTCTGAGAGCAATTCAGGTTTTGTTTACTGGAAATGCGTAGGGTTGTATTCCAAACTTCTGGGTTACTCTACCCTTCATCATTGTAGGGCTGAGAAATAAAAAGTGGAGGGAAAATTCCTTTAACTTCGTTCCTGCAACCTCGTCAAGGGGCTGCGTAGAGGTAAAGAACTCTTGCCAATGAAACACTAGGCGAGGGTTATGGAGCCGCTGCGCCCAGCCTGTAGGGATTGGGGCGCGGGTCGCAGGGTTCGCCCCAGACTTAGGCCCACGAAGCCCCTTTCCCGCACCCCCCTTCTCGCAAAAGACGCCTGGAAGAGTCCCGGCTGCAACAACGGCTGCTGAAAGTACTACAGCAAAGCAGCTACTACAGGGACGCAGCCCAGACCCCCATCCGGCCGTCCAGTTCCGCCCCTGCAGCGCCCCCGCACCCCAGCGTGGGCCCGGCCCCTCCCGCAACTTCCCAGCCCGCACGGCCGAGCCCGAGCCCCGGAACGATTGCGAACCCCACGTCGGCGCCCGGCGGCAGGAGGGGGATCCGCGGCTCACCTGCGCTCTGCGTCCGGGGGCCGCTCGGAGGGGCGCGGGGCGCAGGCAAGCGCGGCCCGAAGACTCAAACTTTGTTGCTCTCGGGACGGCGCAGTCGTCACTTCCTCGCGGAGTCGGCGGCGCGGCCCCGGCTGTGACCCAGCAACTCGCGCGGCGGCGCGCCGAGCTCTGCAGCCGCCCGCCAGCGCCCCCGGCTCCGCGTGCCCGGGACCTGGCGCCCGCGCGCCGCTCTGCGCGCCCCACGCCACGCGGGAAGCAGTCCTGCGCCGTCTGCAGACGAGCTGGTGCCGCCTGGGAAACCCTGACTTCAGCCGCGTCCTTTCTGCGAGGTGGAGCGCGGTCGGCGGCGCCACGCTGAGGTGCCGTGAGATCAGGTCTGCAGGGTGGTGTTAGGGTTCGGGCCCCTAGCCCGAGTTGAAAGTTGGTTAAAGGGATTATAGAGAGGATTTTGGGAGAAATACCCTTGCATATAGGCACACATAAGAAGTAGGGGATAGAGAAGGAAAAGTTTCTCAGTTTATTGTTGAGGTTACATGAGATTAGGAAAGTCAAGTG
This sequence comes from Dasyprocta punctata, assembly GCA_004363535.1. Classification (NCBI taxonomy): domain Eukaryota; kingdom Metazoa; phylum Chordata; class Mammalia; order Rodentia; family Dasyproctidae; genus Dasyprocta; species Dasyprocta punctata. The sequence goes on along the minus strand of RJWM01002289.1, from coordinate 36,203 downwards.
AGACAGCAGTATGCTCTGAATTTTCCTAAATAATGCCTAAACTGGGCCTTCAAACCCGGGGCGCCTACCCGTACATTCCTCAAAAGGTCTGCACGATTATCCCTTGCCTTGCACGGGTTGTACGTGAGCAGGGCGTTTACCACGTGTTACAATTTCCGGGGCTATTTTAGCGCCCAAATTGGGGCTGCAAAATGGTCGTTCTGTGCTAGTCCTCCGCCAGCTTCCAACTCTCTCTTTCGCTCCAGTCTCAGTTGTCTTTAGGGTGTGATGTATTTGGGGTTTCACCACCGCACAAAAGCGGCTTAGAGGGTAGGGTGGAGTCCTGAGCACAGGCGCTGCAGGCAATAATAATTTTGAAACGTATCCTTGCCCCCAGATAAATTTGCTCACCGTTTTAAAAGCTACAACAGAAGAGTCACTTTTGGGGTTTCTGATAAGTAGCAACAAAATAGTTAAACAGCAGTATTCAAGAAAAATTCCCATTCCCCTAAAGCTGGAGGGGAAAACGGGACTAGCCTTTGCTGTGGTTTACAGAGAAAGCAGACAGTGGAAACTGCAGTCGGAGGGCTTTCCTAACAAACATTAGCTTCATTGTAGCTTGCAATGGAAAATAGAGACCTCTGAAAGGCATTCAAAAGCCTCAGTGAGTAAGGGCTGGACAATTTTCCCTTTTTCCCCAAATACTGCTCCAGTTACTAACACACATTGGCTAGATAAAACCTCCCTTCCAGTGCTTCATGTTTTTACCAAAGCACAGGAAACCATAGGCTTGAGTGAAGGCTTTGTCCATAAAGGTGGATGGACGTGAGACTGATGGAAAAGGGCATCTGGAAAATGATCCCCAGGTCTGTGTAAATACCTCACGGGAAACCACAGATTCACCCAAAGATTGGGAGCGTGAATATCCAAGCTCTCCTAGCAACATGAAATCCTCCACGTTGCAGCTGTTGCTGTGCTAGTTCTAATTTCTACTGAGACATTAATGGCACATTATAAATACAAAATGTACGAAGTAAGAAAAACAATATTGCTTTAAGAAATAAGTGCACATTTAGACTCGATAATTATAATTCTCTGAATTTTTATTACATCATAGTACTGTGGTGGAAGGGGGAAGGGATTGCCCATTTCAGTTTTGTAATAGAACTCTTTGGTGTGTGCTTTTTAAGGCAGCCAATGAGTAGAAAAGATGTCAGGCTTCTCAAGACAATCATGTGATACTCCACATTTGCTGAAACAAGAGCAGAATATTTCTTTGTTCAGGACTATGATTCCAAATTCTTTCATGAATATTCAGTATTTCTGTGTGCCCAGAAGTAATTAACAGCTGTTATAAATGCAGGATGGCCCTGACACTTACGAATGCACACATGTACACACTGCTTTTTGTCCACACAGAGTAGCATTTGCAGGAGTTCCAGACCACTGTGTGGAGCCAACAGCCTCTAAAACAGCTCCCTGCCATTGAGCTCTGCCTCCTGGTTTCATAGCCTCTCTCTAAGTGGAGGCTGCACCCACTGACTCAACCTAATAAACAGAATATGGCAAAGCAGTGTGATGTCAATTCTGAGCCTAAGTTGTAAAAAACAAAAAAACAAAATTACGGCTTCCATCTTGGGTGTTATATGCCTTTCATTCTATCTTGGGTTGCTTACCGAGGAGAAGGGGGCTGGGCTAAGTGCTGTGTCCTACCTAAGGCAGCCCTGTGGAAAAGGCCTAAGGCCTCCCAACAATGCATGCTAATCAGACCTTCCATGATACCTTTAACCCCAGCCGACAGCGTGACTACAACCTACCCTCAGCTAAGTTGCCTGCATTCCTGACCCATAAAAATCCTATGATAATGAATGTTCGTTGTCTTAAACACCAGTGTTTTGAGCCACAGTTCACTAATACAGAAATGAACAGAGAAGTCAGCAGAGTCCCAGTGACGACCCCACTTGGCCTTCCTGATCCCTCACCTGGAAAAGAGAACATGGAGAAAACAAATCATGAGCCTGACCCAGATTTAAGTGCAATACATAAATCCCAAGGACAGAAGGCCTGACCCATATTCCATGTGCAGAGCAAAAGTTATGCTTGAGTTTAAACTAGGTCACGGGGTGTGAAGTGCTGCTTAGTCCCAGGCAGCCCTAGTGGTGGGTATTGCTTACCTGTCTGTGTCACAAAATTAACATCTTTTCAGGCATAATCTTCCTCTTCCCCAGGGCATCTACTCTGATCCCTGAGGCCTGGGCACATCCCATGGCCATGGAGTCAGGCCTTGGTTGTAGAAGGAGGTCCTTCAACTCTGACACTCAGAAGGGACAGGTTATTTCACTGGGGTGTCTAAAACCTAGAAAGGAAAGCTTGTGGTCCTGCATTTGAAGTATAAGACATGGGCTGTGCTTCAAATCACCTCCACACTGCTTCTAGGGCTAGGAAGGGCATGCTGTCCATGAGACGGTGTCTCTCAGCATCACTGCCTCCCTGGCTGAAGCCAATTATTTACTTTTAAAATACAAAGCAAAAGGGCCTGGAGTTTGGCTTAGTGGCTTAAGCACCTGCCCTGGCAGGTGTGAGGTTGTGAGTTCGATCCCCAGTGCCACAAAAAAAAAAAAAAAAAAAAAAAGCAAAGTTTTAGGAAGTAGGGGAGATGTCTTACTCCTTTAGCCCTGACTAGGGCAAGCATCTGCTTGTTATTCCCCCACCCCGCCCCCATCCCTGGTCCCCCAGTCAATGCTGTAGAAGCTGGCAGTTGCAATTGTAGAGACTGTTTCTGTTTTCCCTCCAGAGACACCAGACTCTGATTTTTCTCATGTACAGTGGCCGCAGCTGTTGGGTTGCCATGCCGTCACCCGGTTGCTATGACTTGTGAGGTTGTGAATGTGCCAGAACGTGAATCTATTAATTTAACCCAAACTAGCCTCAGCACATATATTCCTTGTTAGGTCATTTGCTTTGCTACCTAAACCACATCCAATGTGTTCCGCTACAGGCATGTTTCCTAGAGTCTGGTTTCACAGAAATGCCAAATGCCCTGAATTTTGAGTCCGCACAGTTGTGTGTGACTAAATTACTGTGGACGACATAAAGGAATTCTAGCACAGGGATGCAAACTGGCCAGATCAGAGGGGGAAAAACAATCAAGGGTGTGAGAAATTGTTAGTTTCCAGTCCTGATTTTTTGTGTTTAGAACCGCTCTACAGGAGGGTTTATGTATTAATGTTTCCTAGAATCCCTCCAAGGAGGGATTGCCCATGGAGGTCTGATCTCTCCAACATAAGACTAGATGTTATGTGCTACAATAAAAGGAACCGCACCTTTTTCTCTTGTGTTGAGCACACAGACAGAAGTTCTTCATTCATCTCTTTAGTTAAGATTCACTGAGTGTCTACTACTGAGCGTGCTAGGGATGCAAAGATGAAAAGGACAAAGTCTCTCCCCTGTGGAAGAGAGCAACACATAAATTACCATGTAACATGAGAAGCATTAGAATCTTAGCTTTGGACAGGGTACCAAATGTCAGAGAAGAAAGTAAGTTAGTCTGGAAAGAGGGGTTCTGAGTCACCCCTGGGGTTTTCTTTTTTGAAAAAAAGATATATTATTAAAAATTATAAGGATGCACTGCACTACGAATTGAATTATGTAGCATTTGTTTCAGTTGTATACCATATATGCATATTTGTATGGAATCAGAACAGTCAAAGAATTGTGAGTGTTTCTGGGTTTAGAGAGTTATAAGTAACTGCCACACACTAAGGGCCTCTGATGGGTGGGGCTTCAAGGTGTTGTCCCATTGTACTGTTGAAGAAACTAATCATAATTTATAGGTTTTCCATATTTTCCATCCTTAGTAAACCAAAGGCCAAGCCTGAATAGTGAGCTCCTTGAATCTTCTCTTAACAAAGCATAACCCCCTTCTACCCAGAACACCAAGGCCAACTTTAAGGCAAAGCAATACCCATCTTCCTTCTATCCTGCCAGGTGGTGGGAAGGGAAAAGAGGAGAGAAAAGAGGGTCAGGAGTGTGTCATGCTTTTTCCTGCTCTCCAGCTCTTGGACAGGAGCCAGAAAGGTGCATTACCTAATAAATGTCACTCTGAGCACAAAAAAGGCTCTTACTCAGCTCCTTACTGGGGATTCTGAAAGGATGCTGCATCCAAAGCTGATTTATTCCAACACAGGGGCATCCACATCCAAGCGAATCTGGTGGTCACACCTGAGTGGGCTGAGAGAGAGGCTTTGAGGCTTAGCTCTCTGGAATCCCCACAGTTCTTGCATGGGATGGATATCATGACAGCCCGCAACCTGCTGTGGGACTGTCCCAGGGAGAATCAAGAGTCTGCACCAGTGAGTGGAGGGAAAAATGAACATTGAGCAGCAAAAGGAAGAGGCTAGTGCTGGGAAAAAGGCTCAGCTTTGCTGAAGAATGGACTGAAAGCTTGACCACTGTAGCAGCAGAGCCCTAAAGAGCAACAAGAAACCACGGTGGTAGATGTGGTGGTCAGGAACAAGGATTCTGCAATGCCCACAGACTTTCTGGTTTCAGGTCCCATCTCTGCCACATAATGCGTGACTGTGGACAAGACACTCATCTTTTCTGTGCCTCTTTATTTGTAAAATTAGGGTGATGCCAACAATTGTACGTATTTGATAAGGTTGTTATGAGAATTAAATTCGTTTGTAAAACTCTTAAGTATGAATAGTCTATGGGTATCCATTCAATAAATACATCAATCACCAAACAGAAGGATTCTACATGAGAATTACATGATGTTAAGTCCTCTGAATTGAACTGTAAATTAAAAATTCCCCAACTATCAGCTTATAAGACAAGCTGGGCCAGCTATAGGCTGCACATTTATGTTGTGGTATAAACTATAAGATTTGATCCTTCCACACAGTCCATTTTGGAAGATAGATATTGTGCATGTCTTTGATTTACTTATGTCAGATTATCCAGATAGAATTCAGGAGAGGGCTGTGGAGACACAGTAACAGTCCTCCTCAAAGTGTCCATGTCCTAGTAAATATGTGAACACTAGGTGTGATCGAAATATACACAGTAAATTTTTAAATTTTAAAAATGTATTACAATGAAAAGCATTGCCATTAATCTCCTTCAAAATACTCTTTTTTTTTTTTGTCTTTTTGAGACAGGGTCTCATTATGCAGTTCAGGCTGGCCTTGAGCTCACTTTGTAGCCCAGACTGGTCTTGAACTCACAACAATCCTCCTGCCTCAGCCTCCCGAGTGCTGACTCTCTCTTTCTCTTTTTAAAATCTGTTTTGTTTTTTGTTTTTCTCTCCATAGTTTTAAGTACATTTATCCCATCATTCTCGCGACTTTCTGAAGCAGTTCTAGAAGCCCTCTTTTGTGTCTTTACAAGATACGGTCAAAGATATGGTGAATGCTGCTGCCCGATATCATCCAACAAAAAGGCAGGTTCATAAAAATATCACAGTATGTCCTCATCAGCCTTATTCACCATCTCTAGTACCATCCAACTTTTAGCTCTTGCCCAAGGTCAAAATGACAGTGAAGCTGGGTGTGGTAACACATGCCTATAATACCAGGACTGGGGAGGCTGAGGCAGGAGGATTGCTGTTAAGTTCAAGGTCAGCCTGCGCTACAAAGCAAGATTCTGTCTCAAATCAAACAAGCAAAAATGACCATGGAAGGTAAATGTTTTGAATTGATTCAAGCTATCCAGGCAGCCAATACAATGCAACTAGACACTCACAAAAAAGGTCTTCCAGAACTGCTCCAGAAAGTGGCAAGAACAATGAGATAAGTGTGCTCGAAATGAGGGGAAGTATTTTGTGGGGAATTAATGGCAATGTGTCTTTTACTATAATTTTTTAAAAATTTGAACATTCACCATATTTTTTATCATACTTCACATGTTAAGCTACAAGACAAAAGGAAAATTAAAATTGTGAGTGGCATTAAAGCTGCTAATTAGCTGATTGTAAAACAAAGAAATTTTCCTGGATTATCAAGGTAGGTCCAATGTAATCATAAGAGTCCATAAAAGCAGAAGAGAGAAGCAAAAGAGAGATCAGGCTCTGAGGGAGAGGTGACTATAGAATGAATGGTCAGAGAGCTGTAACACTCCTGGCTTTGAAGATGGAAAATTGTGGTTATGAGCCAAGAAATGTGGATGGCTTCTGGAAGCTAGAAAAAGGCAAGAAAATGAATTCCTCTTAAGAGCCTCAGGAACACACTCTTTTGAACACCTTGATACTGGCTTGGTAAATTCACGCTGGACATTCAACCTATAAAACTGTAAAATGAAAAAAAAATTGTGTTGTTTTAACCTACCAAGTTCCTGGTAGTTTGTTACAATAGCTGTAGAAAATGAGCAAGACGGGTATTTTCTGAATGTGATGTGTTCTAGGAAGTGTTTATACTGTGTATTTGAAGCCCTACTTTTTACATTGTAACTTGAGCAGAAAGCCAGCCTGCATGGACCAGGTAAACTCCCAGGAGGCCAGATCACCAGAATTACAGGCCACTAGAAATCAATAGCATGAGTTCCAAACTCTGAGATTGTGTCATTTTGCCATGCTGGGGATCCAAACCCAAAGCTTCTTCCATGCTAGATAATCATCATACCACTGAGCTATATAATCCCTAGCCCCTGAGATGGTTTCTGGAGAGTACAGTCTGTATGCAGGCTCCTTCTGGATGGATGAAGTCTAATTCACACACCGTGTCTTGGCGCTTCTTCTAGAACACCACATGCAGGGGTCAAGTGTAGAAATGGCTAACAAAAGTGCATCAGAGTCAACTGTTAAAAGTTGATGTGTTAACTTAATGCTTGTATTGTTTGATTAACTTTGTAGGACTAAAGCCAGTAGTCTGTGCATCTATTTAGAGGATAACAATATGCAATATAGCAACTATGGGGAATTTCCTTTTGTCTTGTTTTTGAAATCCAATATTATTCTCACTGTTTTGTTTGGTTCCGTTTTATTGTTTTGTTTTATTCCCTTTTAAAAAAAAGTTGATGTATTACGTGCATGGAATGTAAACGTTATGTACTGCCAACATGTACTATTAAAAAAAAAGTTGCTATAAATATTTTGCACATTTGATAACTCCAAGAGCCCAGCAAGACTGCAAAACCATGCAGAGTTTAAATGTTTCTTCTTACAATTAATATATAAATGTACACAGCATTCCTGAGATCCCCACTGGCCAGCAAATCTGTTACCCTGCACAGGTTGCTTTTTCCTGTTTGAGACAGGTGAATATTTATTAGCAGATACAGCTCAAAGGTCAAAGCTCGCTGCACAGTGGGAGGAAGTCTTTTCACAATCCTTGTCAGTAATAAATGTTAGTCCTGGGACATCAGCTTTAGCATAATGTGGGAGGTGTCATTTGGGTTCACTGCCAAGAGGTCTAGTCATCACTAGGTTACTTTGGGGCCCACGACTTCTCTTGTGAAGAAGGAAGTCCTATTCTGGTTGTGGCAATATCTGGAAAATCCAACAAGGAGCCAGGTCTTCGGCCATATAAAGTGTCCATAAAAAGCTGCAGGTTTGGGGTATTTTTGTCAACTGGAATTTGTCACAGTGGCTCCAAGGAACTGTATATAAAAACCATAATTTGTGGATTGCTTAGACAAGGCAAAAGATTCCACACTCCCTCCCCAAAGTTTATCCCCTTATATTTCCTTCCAAATTAAATTTCCCACAAGGCAGTGAGATGAAAGAGCCACTTTGGATAGCCAGTTCTAATTATGTTTACAATATATTTTCATTTACAGCAACCTACCACATTAACTGGATCATCTGTGACCCCTGTACCCCTCTTTTAGACTCACTAAAGCTATCCCACTTGAATGGCCTTTACCTATAGTGTTGGACTTTGCCTGGTTTTCTGACATATTTTTTGCTCTTTGCCCCCCATTGGAGGGTGTGGTCATTGATTCACCTGCCACTGATTCACAGCTTGAGTCAGTCAATGGATTAACTCCCATCTGATGTGGTTGCAAAGGGCCCGAGGACCTGAAGAATGACATGAGGACCTCTGTGAAGTACATCCAGGTCCTGGCTTGTGGCCAGCAATGTCTTTAAGCTCCTGTCCCAAGGTACATCCTCCTCTGAGTAGAGACGCAAAGCCAACAGCCTCAGGCTTGATAGCCAAAGGGATAGATACAAAATATCCTCAGAGATCAAGCCTGTATCACAAATAAAGTCTGCTTCCATGGCCCATCTAGTTGTGATTTTAGATGACAATTTAGACCAAATCAGGAGTCTTGTTGATTGCATCATAGTCACTGACAACCCTTACCATATTTTCCTTAGGTATTAATGGACACAGTGCAAGAGACAATGTACATCCTACAACCACCTGCAAGCATGACAACCATAGGTTCTCTGAGCATGTCTATTTCCTAGAAGCAGGTAACATTCGGAAGGTTACATTAGTCTCACATCTGTGGAGTTATGGGCTTCTAGGGATTTCTGACAGCCATGGTAAGGAATGCTGTGAATTGTCTACATCCTATGAAGGTAGTGAACTGAAGGCTACATACACTGAAAAGTGAGACACATGCCAAAATCTATGAACAAGCTTCCAGATTCTCTTCCCATAACCAAATCCAGTAAGAAGCAGTATAGAAAGAATAGTCACTGACTTAGGTTTCTGCGTCCCCATCTTTCCCAGCCCTTGTGTTTTGACATAACTGGGGACTCAGGAGACAGTTTTCTATTGGTTTCTCACATGTCTGCATGACTGGTGAGCCATCGCTGACTGCCCTTTGTTCCAGGCTGTCTTTTTAAGAGCACTCCTTTCCAAGAGAAAAGTGCAGACATGCTTACTCTCCAGATTCTGATTCTCTAAGCCCAGGGCTCCTCTCTCACAATATGCCTCACTGTGCCATGTTCAGATGTCAACTGGCCTCTTAGCATTGGGAATTGGGCTTTCAGGAGCAAGCACAAGCAAATGGCAACTTCCACCTACTGCTATTGTTGCAAATAAAGAAGACCTTTGTTCCTGATGCACTCAGAAGTCTGTCTTCCACCAGCACCCATAAAACTGTGGCACGCTTACTTGTTAGTGGGCAAGCAGGGTAAAATCTCAGCCTCTACACAACTCTTAACAACTTCTCATTTCTTTCTTATGCAACACACCTTCCCAATGCATAACTAATTCCCCTCATATCCATGATCCTGAAAGCCACCTTGGCAGTTTAGGCTAAGGAGGAAACTAGTCATATACAGGTGAAGACAGATCAAATTAAAAACCAAGATTGAAAGTAGTGCAAGAAGCCGGACGTGGTGGTGAATGCCTTTAATCCCAGCACTCAGGAGGCTGAGGTAGGAAGAGTGTTGTGAGTTCGAGGCTGGCCTGGGCTACAATGTGAGTGCAGGGCTGGCCTGAGCTACATAGTGTGACCCTGCCTCAAAAAACTAGGGCCGGGAGTTTGGCTCAGTGGCTTAAGCGCTTGCCTGGCAGGCGCAAGGTTGAGAGTTCGATCCCCGGTACCAAAAAAAAAAAAAAGATGTAGTGCAAGACCTGGTGACAGGACAGAGATATCCAGAAAGTTAGGCTTAAACCAAGAGAAAAGTCATTAAAATTCTGGCTATATTGTTGGTCTTATATTCTAGTCAACTGATTGACATACAATTCTAAACATGCTTAGATAGACAAACTCATTGGTTTTCTCATCTGTAAAATGAAATGAGTGAGATTAGACAGTCTCTGAGGCTCCTCCCAGCTATAAACTTTGTGTTTCATACATTTGTAACCAGGGCTGCTTAGCATACACCTTAGGCACTTGACCTAATTTAAAATAACTATTGCAAAGAGATCTATGATATAGTGGAAGGAGAAAGCATGTAAGAAGCTTGAATTCTGCCGGGCATGGTGGAGCATGCCTGTAATTCCAGCACTCAGAAAGCTGAGGTAAGAGGATTGCTGTGAGTTTGAGGCCAGCCTGGCTACAAAATGTGTTCAAGGCCAGCCTGAACTGCATAGGGAAACCCTGTCTCAAAAAGACAAAAAGAAAAGAGAAAAGGAAAAGAAAAAATTCTAAGCCCAGCTTGCCACTGCTTGGTTTTGCAACATTGCACAAGTCCCTTCCCTTACCTGGAGAATACAGGTGTAGAGGGTATACACCGGCTGATTTTAGAAGGCTCAGGGATGTGGCATAAACCTTACATAATGAAAAGTAATTTCTTTTCAATTGTCTTTTTATTTTTCTCATTATGCCAAAGAATCTCAGCCTAGAACTGGTGCATCCTTAACCACGTTTTGAAACCTGCTAGGTCTTGCTGGCAAAGTCGCCAGCCCAGAGACTTCACAGACAGCACTAACTAGAAAGCATTTAATAATACTCTCCAGCTTTTAGCACTTGTTTTTATTTTGCTTTCCATTTATGGTAAATTATACAAGTCTTCCAGTTACGGGAATAATAGAAAATTTTCTTCAAAAATAAATTAATTATGAAAGTTTTCCAAAATTGTAATAATGGTTGCACAACTCTGTATATACCCCAAAACCCTTTGAAATGTATACTTTATATGAGTGAATTGGATAGTATGTGAATTATACCTCAATAAAAGTTTTAAAAAGTAGATCAGGAGCCAGGCATGGTAGTGAACGCCTATAATCCCAGCTGTTTGAGAGGCTGAGGCAAGAGGATCATAAGTTCGAGGCTGGCCTGGGCAACTCAAAATAAAAAATAGAGAGGGCTATAGCTCAGTCATAGAACAGCCCTAGGCTCAATCACCAGCATCATACATACACAAAAAAAGCAAATTCAGGCCTGGGGCTGTATCTCAGCATAGTGCTTGGCTAGCATGTATTGAGAACTTGGGTTCAATACCCAGCACAAAAAGAAAAAAAATGTAAATTGACTTCTGCCAGGCTTTTCTTCTACCACTTATTTTCCTGTTTAGAGTTTGGCCAGTTGCCTAGCATTTGAACAGGGCTGCCACATGACTTTTTAGAGGTTGGGTGGGGTGTCTTGTTCCTCACCTATTTGCAGTTTGATGGTGAACCTCCCTACCACAAACATGCCAAACCTAGTCTATACCTCCTCACATTAGGCCACTTCTATCTGTTGACTGAACAACTTTAATGGCCTCTGGTCTTGTTTGACTCCATTTCTTCTCCAAGTCTAGTAAAAAGCAAGTTTTCTGAATTAAAATCTGCCTGGGAAACTCTCCCACTTTCAGTATCTCATCACTGTCATGCGGAGAGATCTTGCCCTCTTAGGCTGCACTCAAAACACCATTTCGACTGGCACCTACCGTGACCTCCAGCCTCTTCTCTCTCCAAGCTTCCCTTCCTCCCCTCTGAGCCAGCCATGTGACACAACAGAGTCTGCAAAGTCTTCTCGAGGAACCTGATACTCTAAATAGTAGTGCGCCATGCCCTCTTTCTCCCGTCTTCGTGTGCTCAGTCTGGATGACCCCACCCTAATCTCCTAATTCTGGCGGGCCCTTTGCCACCTCCTAAAGAGGCCACCTTTGCCCTGCATGTCAGGTGGGTCTTTATTGCTTCCACAGTATCCTGGCTGTCCTCTATCATCATGAGACAGAAAAGCAACAGAGTAGCTGCAAGCATAGGGCCCTGGAGTCAAACCATCTGGGTTTAAATTCTAGGCATGATGTTTGCCCCAACTCTGTGACTTTGAGGGAGTCACTTAACCTCTCTTTCTCCACTTAGCCTCCACTTCCTTGTCTGTAAGACAGAGATGATCATACTGCCTACTACTTGGGCTCCCTTGATGACTGTATGAAACAATGTATGACCCATGTGCTTAGCACCAAGTCTGGGATGTACTGAATATTCAATCTATTCCCTGCTTTGTCTTCCTTGAGGGCAAAGAGTCTGCCTCATTTATCACTGACTATGACACATAATATGCTGAATACAAATCTTTGAATGGATAGATGGATGGATGAGTGCATGAATACCTTGCTGTCTAAATTATCTCAGTAGTCTTGGCCTGATCCTGATGTTCTTTCTAGATTCCCATCACCAATTTTCCTCCCCTGGCCTGAGGTCACCCCCTAAATCTTGTTGATGGCACTCTGATTTCAGACCTAAATATCTGATCTTAATACAAGACAGAAATCCCCCCAGCAGTATAGAGGGAAAATCTCTCACACACACACACAAGTTTGTCAGAAATGTCCTCTGGGCACCTCCCCCTCCCTTTGCTGTAATGAATCATGAGGAGGTGTGAGAACATGAGGAGGTACGGGAACACAGAAGCAGGTCATTCATTCTTCAGGAGGGGTAGCAGGGCCAGGCCCTGTTAGGTGCTAAGGAGGATGAGGAGCAGAGAGTCTGGTCCCTACCACCAGGTGCTTCTCACAGAGTGACTGGCTCCACACCTGGCTGGCCAGGCAAGGAAACAGGCAGTTCCAGAACTGGATCCATACAGCAGATGTCAAGATCAGACCAAGCTGCAGTGCCTGGAACCAGGGCAGGGAGGCGGAACCAGGAGCAAGTCAAAGGTGAGGGCAGGAGGTAGATAATACCTACAGGAGGCAGAGTTGAGGCTGGCAAAGGTCAGAGCCTAGCAGAAGACATCCTCCAAGCCCCAGAACCATTGCAAAGAAACCTGCTAGAAGAGTGAGACCAGTGTGGGGACTGTTTTTTCCCTAGCTGGAAGGAGAGAGCAGAGAAACAGAAAGAAAGCTACTCAGGGACGTCTTTACCCAGAAGCTAAGGGTGAATAAAGCAGCAGCAGACACAGGCCAGGGCTCCAAATCAGCCCGGGCCTCTTGTCAAGACCTGTCTCAGGAAGGCGTGGCTGGGCAGCTGGACCGCCAGGCCTGTTCCCGGCAACTTGGCAACGGCAGACACCAAGGACCCTAGCACAAGGCCTAGCATCTGCCACTAAACTAACTGAATGGCCTGGTCCAGTTACTTCTCTCAGGCTTGCATTTCTCCATTTAGAAAAGGCGCGGCAGGACAGTGTTAAGTGTTTGCAGCCTTCTAATATGAAGACCTCTTTTTAAAAGGCATCTTTTAAAATGCTCTTAAAAGTGAAGTGTTTGGGACTGGGTTGTAGCTCAGTGGTAGAGCACTTCCCTGACACACATGAGGCCCTCAGTGCCATCACAGGACCACAAAAAAGCAAACAAACACACAAATCCAGCATTTCAAAGCTCCACATGGTAGCAGTGGTAATTTTAATATCTGTCGATTTTTTTAAATGCAAAAAAAAAACCCATAACTTGTATATCTTTTAAAGGAATTTGCATTAATCAATAGGAACATCTGCTGTCACTTACAAGCATTGGGGTGTAACACCCTTTAAGACTCCTCCCCAAATCCAACCAGACCTTTTATCTATCTTAGAACTTACATAGTTACCTGTGTCAAAAAAAAAAAAAAAATACCAGAGCACTGGGCTAGTGTTTTCCAAACTTCTATTAATTATAAGTACTTACTGTGACATATATGCATATATCAATGATGCTTATTTGATGGATCAAAATTTGAAAATAGGAATGATGAGTGACATTTATCACTCTTCGTTTTATTTAATTTAATTTATGTTTTTATTTAAGAGAAAAAAATTATCGCTTTTTGACTACCTTCCAGGTATCATCAAAATCTAAAGTGAATGCTTAAATTTTTAAAAATTTATTACAGTAAAAGGTACATTGCCATTAATTCTCCTCAAAATACTCCCCCTCACTTCATACACATGTATCCCATCATTCTTGCCACTTGCTTGGGTTTTTTTTCTTGCCACTTTCTGAAATAGCTCTGGAAGCTCTTTTTGGTATCTTTACAAGGTGTGATCAAAAATATGGTGAACACTGTCAATGGAAAGACAGAGTTATAAAACCATTAATGCGCCTTCATCTATGTTATTTACTGGATCTGGCGCCAGATAACCTCTGGCTCTTCTCCAAAGTCAAGATGATCATAAAAGGTGGATATGTTTTTTAATATATTCAGGACACTGAGGCAGCCAAGACAGCACAACTAAAAACACTCACAAAAGAGGAGGTCCAGAACTGCCTCAGAAAGTGGACTGCACAATGGAATAAGTGTACTCAAAGTGAGGCAGCTGTAAGGGAGTATTTCAAGGAAGATTAATAGTCATATGTTTTTTACTATAATGATTTTTAAAAAAATAGTTTAAATATTCAACGAGTATATTATTATTATTATTATTATTGTTGTTGTTGTTATACCTCCTAGGTTTAGAATCCTTTCCCAGGTTTAGGAAAGACTTCATTTTATGACTCTTAGTGGAAGTTGGCTCAACTACCACCTCAAAGGTTGAAAACAACAAACACGTCCCAGCCTCGTATACCCAGGACTTAACCATGTGGCCCGGGATCCACCAATCTGGTACACCGTCTTGAGCTCTGAGTCAGGAGCCCACACCAACCACAGATCCCAGCGAAGGATCTTTTCTGTTGGGAGTGGCTAGTGCTCCCAGATTCCACTGTCCGGATTCCAGGAGTAACAGCAACAAGGTCATGATTCAGGCTTGCGGCTGTGGTCGTGACACCGTCTGCTGAAGGTTCAGCAACCAGAGCAAGCCTCTGATGGCTCCCGGGCCACAGTTTTGTCTTCACTCCTGGCTGTGGCCCAGTGTCCTTTGTTCTCATTTCAAAAACTCTCCAGCCAGCTCTTCAGCCTTCCCAGGGAGTCTGTGAGCTACCCATCATCCTTTCCATATATTCCTCTGGTTTAAATCATCCAGTGCCTGTTCCTATTGCAATTTTAAATCAGTGTGCTGACCAATTCAGTCTTAGTGTCGATCTTAGTATCTAATTTATTTTTATATTTTGCCTGAGTATACAGAGTTCTGAGAGAACTCTGATCATATGGATGAACGGTTATAAATAATAATGATAAAAATAAATAATAATGGGCAAAAAAAATGTAGGGCCCAGAAGAGAGAAGCCAGTCCACCCCTCCCAAGAGTCAGCAGAAGCCATGTTGGGTCTGTGAGGACTACAAGAAGCCAATTTGCCCTTCCTGTAAGCCATGCAAGCCACATGGGGCCCAGGAAGAGAGAAGCCAGTTCACCCCTCCTGTGAGCCAATCGGCACGCAGGCTGCGAATCAAGAACCCCCACCCTCACCCCCATAAGCAACCGGTTGGTTCAGAGGACAGGCTGAGTTGATAGCAACTGTGGTACAAAAACAACTACATGCTTATATTGTTTGATTGACTTTACAGGTCTAAGGCCAGTAGTCTGAGCATCTATGAGGGGGATATCAGTATGCAATATAGCAAATATGGGGGATTTCCTTCTGTCTTATTTTTTGAAATCCAATATTGTTCTCACTCCTTAGTTTTGTCCTGATCTATTGCTTTGTTTTATTTAAGGTTCTGTTTTGATTGATTTTATTCTGTTTTGTTTTGCTTGATTTTACTATGTCTGATGGTATGGACAACTACTGTAATGATAACAAGAGATATTATGGTAGCCATTGTAGATTTCCTATTATTCTGTTTTGAATTTCTGTACCACTTTCACTGTTTTGTTTTGATTGGCTTTATTCTATTTTATTTTGTTAGATTTTATTCTCTTTAAAATAAAATAAAATAAATAAATAAATAAAGATAGAAAGCACTACATATAGGGCCAGGGATTTAGCTCAGTGGCATAAGTGCCTGCCTGGCAAGCTCAAGGATGGGAGTTTGACCCCCAGTACCAAAAAAAAAAAAAAAAAAAAAAAGAAAAGAAAAAGAAAAAGAAACCATTACATAGCACCCATTATATGCCAGCCCCTATTCTCTTCCTCACTTTGCATACTCACTTAAGCCTTTTTGTTTTTTAGACAGGGTGTTGCTATGTGGCCCAGACTGACCTCCAGCTCACCATCTTCTGCTTTAGCTCCATGCTTGCTGGGATTACAAGTGTGCATTACCGTGGCCAGCTCCCACTAGGCCTTCTAAGGCAGGCCTACAATGAGCACTTCCCTTTTATAAATGAGAAACCTGAGGTATAAAAGAGCAGGTAATTTGTCCAAGGTCAAGGGCTTTAATCAAAGCAGTTTCACTCTAGCATTTATGCTCTGAACTCCTGTTAATGGATCCCCCAACTTAGGGATGGGACCCAAGGCCTCATGCATGATAGACGAGCACCTCCACCACTGAATTAAACCCCAAGTGCTCACAGTGTCTCCTTTGAGGCCAGAAGAGTCTTCAATTAAACCAGTCTAAGGCAAGTGTGGTACACATGCCTGTAATCCAAGCACTCAGGGAGACCAAAGCAGGAAGATTGCAGGTTCAATGTCAGCCTAAGCAATTTAGAAAAACTGTCAAAAAAAGAAAAAAAAATAAATGAGTCTACAAGCTAGAAAGAGAAGTAGTGGAAATTTTTGTTTCAAAATTGACTTCATAATCAACATAAAAATCAGGCAATAAACAATTGAAACTTATGAAAAGCACTAAAGAAATAAGACAATTTTACTGTTACTGCCCTGCTGGTTTATGGGGCCTGGCAAACCCAAGTGCAGGAAGCGCTCAGCTCCTCACTGCTCTGCCTTCAGGAGCAGACTTGCCCAGGCTGGCAAGGCACAGCCGCATCCACTGGACACACCCACTCTCCGGGCCAGCCTGGGCTCAGGGATGCCGGGAGGAGCTTGTGTCAAAGCCTGAACAAAACTGAGTCTACGGAAAACAAAACAACATGCTAATGAGGTGTGTCAAAGGGGCACAGGAGGAATGAAAGATGCTTCCAAAGGTCAAAGTGCAACAAAAAATAAATAGTATTGGATTACAACCCAACATATTAGACAAATACCTGTCAGTCCATGCTTGTGTAATTTTTTAAAAGGATAAAAACAAATAATTCTTAGCCAGACACAGTGGTGCATGCCTGTAATCCCAGACTCAGGAGGGTGAAGCAGGGGGATTGCTGCGAGTTCAAGGGCAGCCTGGACTCCATAGTGAGTTTAGGGCCAGCCTGCACTATTTAGGGAGACCTTGTCTCAAAAACCAACCAAACAAACAAACAAACAAAAACCTACAAACAGTTCTTCAACCTGGTGACCCATGTTAATATCAACAATCAAAAATCATGTCGAGCTGGGCATGGTTTTGCACGCCAGTAAACCCAGCACTTGGGAGCCTGAGGTTGGAGGATTGCTATGAGTTCGAGACCAGCCTGTGCTACAAAGCAAGCTCAAGGCCAACCTGAACTACAGCAAGACCCTGTCTCAAAAAAAAAAAAAAAAAAAAAAAAAAGAAAGAAAGAAAGAAAGAAAAAATCATGTCAATAGCACATAGCTCTGATATGACATTATGAAAATGACAATTATTTCTGTGTTCTCCCACATCAAATCCCACCTCAGTCTACTCAAGAGAAAAATATCATATGTGTGTGTATACAAAATAGATAACTATACCACTAATCTCTGTTCATCAAAAAGAACAGTTTGTGCTTTTATGTTTGATGTGTGATCATTTTTATGCCTAAATCTTGTAATCTGAACAACTTTGAAGACAACAATATGCACTTATCTTAACTAATGTTAATTTTCTATTATTTTGTTTTGAAATTCTGTGTCATTGTTTTTATTGGGGTTCTGTTGTAGTTTTGTTGTTTTTTTAAAATTAAAAAAGAGAGAGTGAGAAACATCAGACAAATCTCATTGGCAAAATACCCCACTAGTATTTCTCAAACCCATAGGTCATCAAAAACAAGGAAAATTGTGGGGAATTGTCATAAGCAAGAGGACCTTAAGAAGACATGTTACCTAAATGTAATGTGGTATGCTAAATGGGATTTTGAGACCAAAAAAGACAATTAGGTAAAAACTAAGGGTATTTGAATAAAGCATAGACTGCAGTTTAAAATGCATTAATACTGGTGTATCAATAGTGGTGAATGAAAAAAAAATTTTTAAATAGTGATGAATGTGCCAGATCAATGTAAGATGTTAGTAATATGACAAATGGGTGCTGGGGAAGGAGATGGTAAAAAGGGAACTACTCTGCCCAGTTTCTCTAAAAATCTAAAAATTTCTAAAAACATAATAAAACTGCTTGCTTTTCAAAAAATTTAGTTTCCCTGTTATACTACTAAAGTCTCAATACACTAGAAATGAGTGTTTAATGCATTCCTAGCTTTATGAACTGAATTTTTTTTTTTTTGCAATACTGAAGATTAAACTCAATGCCTTCGTACTGAGTTATGTCCCTGACCCCTTTTAAAAATTTCTTTTGAGACAGGAACTCAGTTGCTGAACTGCCCAGGCTCATTCAAACTTGCAATCTTCCTACCTCAGCCTCCCAGAGTGCTGAGGTTACAGATGTGCACCACCACTTGAATTGAACTAAACATTTTCCTTCTTTTTAATTTTTTTCTTTCTCTTTAATTTCTTTCAATCTTTCTTCCTTTTTTTTTTTTAAACAGTGTCTTGGTATGTCATTCAGGCTGGCCTTGAACTCATTATGTACTCATGGTGACCCTCCTGCCTCAGCCTCCTGAGTGCTGGGATACCAGGTGAGCACCACCATGCCAGGCTGGGCTAAACATTTTTTAATAGCAGTGTTTCAAACATTTAAATGCATTTCTCATGAGATTCTAATCTTTTGTTTCATACCCTGAATTGCTTCAGAGAAGCTGAGTGCAATTTGAAATTCACTGTGAAGCTCTGATAGGAGAGAAATCAATAACAATGTCCTTGGTCTCTGTCTCTATGATTCTGGATCTCTAAGGTGAAGGGAAAACCCTATACCTCATGGTGAAGCACTTAAAATCAACTCGATAATTTCCCCTCCTCCCCACATCCACCCAAGATACTATGTGAGCAACTGCTCGAAGCCAAGCCTGCAGTTGCCTTTGTCTTGCATCTGTCTGTCAAGCCTGGCACTCCCCAGCAGCGGGAAGGGCAGAAGACTGGAATTAAGTGGGGCAACAGATGGTTTAGACGCGTCCTCTTGGTGCTCAGCTGCACTGTCCAGCCTGCCAAGCTGTATACATTTCAAGTCTTTGAGGTTCAACCAGAAGAGACGAGTAATAGCTGAAACACATGGCTAATCCTTAGGTAGCCAGAGAAGAAGGTTTTAAATCCTGCTTAACTCCGGGGAGGGGATAAGGAAATGCTGTGTGCTTTCTCAGCTTCGAACCCAGATCGGCCCATCCTGGCGGCAGTTGAGCATTTTTGTCCAGGATTCCAATGTGCATCCCACTTTCAATGCTTTTGGGAAGAATCACACATTTCAGCCCATTTGTTTATTTAGGGTGAGAGTGAAGAGAGGAAAGATACTTCACCAGAGAGGGTCGGATCCTGAGAAATTGTGTAATGTGGCACTTTGCCTCCTGATTCGAAGTTGGGAGACCCTACGTTAATCTACTATGTAAGTTCAGTCAGCTTTTCTGAGCTGTTTTGATTCAGGTCCTTTTTATTTGCATGGATTCAGCCAAAAGTCCTCTGCAATTGCTTCCCAGTCCTTGTGTCAATAGGCTCTCCTGCTACACGGTGATGTCTCCCATCTTGAAGACTCCCTTTCCTTGCCTCTGCATTGTTCTGTTCAGCTCCTGTTTCCCTTTCTCCCCTTGACCACAGACTTCCTGAAATCATACTCTTCCTAGTTTCACTCTTCACTGCTTGGTCCCTCACCTTTCCTTACTGTTCCACTGGAACTTCTCTTGTCAGGGCCACCAGAAACTCCCAAGCTGCAAAATCCAACGTCTGTCTCCTCATCCAACTTGACTCCTCAGCAGCGTCTGACACATCTGGCCACTTCCACCTCCTTGATTTGCACCTTCTCTCTAGGTTTCCGGGATGATCCCCTCTCTGGTTTCCCTTCCACCCCTTTAGCCTCTTTTCTGTCTCCTGGTAGGTTGTCTTTTTGGTAGACTGTTCCCCCTTCGCCTGGCATGTACATGCAGGGCTATCTCAGCACTTGGTCTTGAAATAGTGTCTAGTCTCTCAAGATGATCTGACCCATCCCAGAGCTCCAAAAATCTAAATCCTGATGATTCCCAATCTGCCATCTCCATCCCCAGCCCAGACTTATTCATCCAATTGCCTGACTTTCGTCTCCATTTGGCTGATGGTCACCTCAAATGTATGTGCAAAAAGGAGCTCTGCATTGTCTTTGTCTTCAAAGTCTCCCCCTCTTCTCTTACAACTCCCTCAGCCTTTCAGCACCTTTATCCATCTGTTTACTTTTTTTTTTTTGGCACCAGGGATCAAACTCACAACCTCACACCTGCCAGGCAGGCGCTTAAGCTGCTGAGCCAAACTCCTGGCCCTAGTTTTTTGAGGCAGGGTCGCACTATGTAGCTCAGGTTGGCCTTGCGCTTGCGTTGTAGCCCAAGCTGGCCTCGAACTCACAACGCTCCGCCTACCTCAGCCTCCCAAGTGCTGGGATTAAAGGTGTGCACCACCACGCCCGGCTTCCATCTGTTTGCCAAGATCAAATTCTAGAATCATCTTTCCTTCTTCCTTTCCCCTCATCCTCCACATGTAATCCATCTCCATGTTCAGTCAGTTCTAGCTCTAGTATATCTTGTCACTACCCTACTTTTCTTTTTATCTCCATAGCCGCTTTTCCAGCCTAAGGCACTATCATTTTTTTCACCTAGACAGATGACATAGCTTTTTTCAGAAATTAATTTTATTGGTACTTTTTTACATGCATAATAGCTTTTTAGCTGTGGCGTGGTGGTGCACTCCTATAATCCCAGCACTCAGAAGGCTGAGGCAGAAGGACTGCCACAAGTTCCAGGCCAGCATGGGCTACATAAGTGAGTTCAAGGCCAGCCTGCACTACAGAATGAGACACTGCCTCAAAACCATTGCCCACCAAAAAACAAACAAGATAACAGCTTTTTAACAGAACTCCCTGCTTCATAAGGTTCCCTCCTAAGTTTGTTCTCCACCAGCACTGAGAATGAACATTTCAGAATGTAATTGGTGACATTCTGCCATTCTTTCATTAAAGGCATATTTACTGAAGGTCTACTATGTGGAGAAACAGACAAAAAGTCCCTGCATTTAAGGACCTTACGGTATTAAGGTGGGAGACAGGAAATCAATGTAATCGAAGTAAATTTATAGTATTTAGAGGATGATAAATGAAAGAGAAAAAAGATCAGAGTAAGCTGCTCTCAGGGAACCTAAGTACATGTTTATGTGTCGTTGAGTTCTTTCTTTTTTTAAATGAACTTTGGGTTGTGCTAGTTGGGCCTCCTTATCCACATTGAAATCATTTGCAAGTATTTCATTTTATTTCACTTTATTTTACTTTATGTATGGTGCTGGGAGTGGAACCCAGACCTTTGTGCATGTTAAGCAAAGATTCTACCATTGAGCTATTTCCCTAGCCCTGTATTTATGTTTTTTTTCTCCTCCTAGGGGGTTGGAATTTTAAATGGAGGACTTAGAAATATTAGATCCCTAAATATCATTTTCCATGAAAGGACTTCCTAATAAGTATTACTGAATCTAAGTCTGAGCTTAGAAATTCGTGAGATGAGTCTGAAACACACTGTTACACCACAAAACAAAGAAGCTAACGTGGACTACTGTGGTGGTGTAGGAAGGATTCAGATGCCAAGTTCAAGAAGCTTCCAATGACCACCAAGAACAGTTTGAGAGTTGAAAGGAATAATGATAGCTATGAATCAAAGAAATACATGTCAAAATCCCTAAATAAATACTACTTTAAAAGAAAAAACTACAACTCATTGATCACCTTTGGAGAATGCTAAGAGATCAATTCATTTTTCTGAAAACTGGTAAATAACAGGAGAGAGTTAAGCAGGTATCCTGCCTTCCCTGTATGAAAATAATCAGGTAAACCAGCTAATGAAGGGAACTTTCTCTTTACACACATATTCCAGTTGAAAAATGAAAGGGAAAATGATAGAAGTAAAATCTGATTTTGTAACTTCTAGGGATATAATCAGTTTAGGCCACGATCATCAATAGCTGTTAACATCACATACAAAAAAAGAGACAGCCAGATATTATTTAACTCCTGGTGGATGGTCACAATACATTTTATGATGTACTTAGGGTTCCCCGATGGAAATACAGAATGCTCAATTAAATTTGAATTTCAAATAAATATCAAATAATTTTAGTATAACTCAAATATTTCATGAAACATACTAAAATTACTCATAGTATGCCAAAAATTCACATTTAACTAAGCACTCTGTACTTATAGTTACCAAATCTAGCAAATTTTGAAGTAGTCTGGCCAAAATAGATCTATATCTACTGAAGCCTAAAAAAAAAAAAAAAAAAAAAAGCTAATAAAGTGTAGGAGATAGAGGAATATGTCAAATGACATCAAAAAAATGTTATCAGCAACTTTCAGACTGTGGAAAGCTTTGTCCTGCAGGGAAAAATCACCTAAAGTTTTCAACAAATAGTAAATTTGGGCCAGGATATAGCTCTGTGGTACAGCACCTGCCTGGCAAGCATGAGGTCCTGAGTTCGAATTCTGAAACCAAAAAAAGGAAAAAAGTCTATCTCCTTAAACAAATAGTAAATTACTCCATTTTCTGTTGCAAATAATACAATACCACAGACTGGGTATGTTTTAAAGAAAAGAGATTTATTTGCTAGGCAAATTTCAGCTAATTGGGAGACCAAAGAAGGAGGTTCACAAGTTCAAATCCAGCCTGGACAATTTAGCAAGATCGTGCCACAAAATACAAAAAAATAAAAGGAGTGAGGTTGTAGCTCAGTGATATTCATTTTGGCTCTAGTTCAAGGCAAAGGGGCTTCACCTGGTAATGACTTTCTTGCAGGTAGAGTCTAGAGGTCTTAAGGGGCATCACATGGCAAGAGGCAGGGAGGGAAAAGGAGCACTCTGGCTTCCTCTCTTCTCAGCCACCAATATTAAATCATGGAGATGGCAACCTGATGGCTTTATCTAATCCCAATCACCTCCTGAAGCCCTCATGTCTAAATACCGTAGTGAGATTGTTTCCGATCTTTTAGTACCTCAAGATGCAGATTAAATTTCAACACAGGAAACTTTGGGACGTGCACTCAAACCACAGCCACAGTGTGGAGAGAGAGAGACAAGGCGTTTTTGTTTAGCGTCCTCACTTTTAAAATCAATGGTAAGTGCAGCTGCTTTGAAAAATAGCCTGCCTGTGAGGTCCAAAGGCAATCTTGAGAGATACCTGGGTCAAATGTGTTTTGCTAAGCTGGGGTGACGTGGGGAGGAGGAGAAAGCTAAGATGCTGCTTTTGGGGTGGGGTGAGATGGGAGCTGAGATGCAGCAACATCAACATGTGAGGCACTTTGGGGAAGGGGTGGAGACGTTTTGGAAAGGTGGGGTGATTCTAGAGCTTTGATGGTGATTCCTAGTAGATGCCTCCCATCCCGGGCCCACTCATGAAACGCTCCGGAGCGGGGTGACTTGGAAGCTGGTACAGACCTCCAAGGCTCACCAGAGTGGCTCGAATTGTCCTGGTTACCTTCAGGCCTCATCCTGACAGATTCTGTTTCTCTGTCTCCCCACCACGAGCCACTGGAGGACAGAGACTGTTTCCTTCCGGCTTTAGATTTACCACTGCCTATCAAAGTGTCTCTGACTTCACACGTATTTGGCGAATGAATGAATGAATGAATGAATATCTCTCCCCTGCAGAGATGGTGGCCTTAACAGCGCACTTGTTAGATGTGTGATTGCCTCTTGCATCTAACCGTTGACATTTGCACACACCACCGAGGCACACCCTGGACTTAGAAACCAGCTCTCTGGCAGAAGCATGGCTCCACTTTCTCAGGCATCTCAAGACGCTCACTTCCCTCTGTGGATGGAAAGTCCAGGCTGCTTCCTGTTTTCACTTGCAGCTCAGCTTGGTGAGTGTCTGTGGGCTGCCTGTCTTGCGATGTGTTACCAGCGGCCGCCATCCCCACATCGCAATTAGAAGCAGAGCCCTGGACCGGTCAGGAAACAGAATGAAGGCAACCAAGTGTCACCCTGGGGACAACTGTCAGATCTAGAAGACGTGAGTCCTGTACCAGTCACCATCTATTTCCTCCAGAGGAAAAAGGAAGAGATGAACGGCTCTGCTGCCTCCCCCCGCTCTTCTCTCTGGAGGGCAGGAAACACAGAGATGAAAGATGAGAGCGAGGCTGCCAAGTGAGAACCTGGGCTTGAGTCCAAAGGGCCTCCTTATACGACCGTGATGTCAAAAGTCAGTTTTTATGTCCGACTGACATTGTTGTTCCCCAGCCTCGGCCTATGAGCTGTGAGCAGATATCATTAGAGTTGTTATTAAAATATTTTGAGATTTTTTTCCCCTGAGGTTTCCAGGGGAAAACAAAGACTGTCTTTTTTTTCCCCCCTGATTAATCATCTATCTTATTTCCCAGACACTGGATGATCCAAGTGTCTTTCAGAGGCAGAGGCTGCATGCGCTGTAGGCAGGTGAGTACTGTTCAGGGAGAAGGCTGGAAAGGCACAGCAGAGAGGTGTGGGGCAGCCCAGCCTGGGACACAGGGAGGGCAGGGGCCATTGGCGTGGGGTAACCTCCTCGTCTGTGTTGGCTGTTTTCTTGGGACATAGTCATATTGGGTTAGAAGGTTTATGTTATTCCAGTATCACCTCATCTTAATGAATTCTGTCTGCAATGACCTAGTTCTATTTTTTTTTAAGTCTTTAAATTTTTTGGTGCTGAAGCTCAAACCCAAGACCTCCCGCTTACCAGACGAGCATTTTACCACTGAACCAAGTCCTCAGCCCCCATCTTGTTCTAAATAAGGTCAAGATCTGAGGTACTGGGTGAAGACTTCAGTGTATCTTTTTTGGAAGGAGGGGAGAATCACAATTCAGTTCACAACCACAGGCATTTTTGGACCACGTTACAACTAAAACAGGATTCAGGGTCCAAGTGGAATCAAAGACTCAGATTGTCACCTGGCCAGTCACTGCGTCCTGCCTGAGCCTGGGGACTCCATTTCCTGCCCTGGCCCCTGCTTTTCTCCCGGCTTTTACTCTTCCCTTCATCGCCCAGTTCCAGTAGAGAGCAGGTGCACAAGCTTACTGAATGAAACCAAGGTCAAAATAACTTTGGAGACAGTAGACAATGACTGCCACTTTCCTGGAAAACCACACAGTTTCTCCTTGGTGCTTTGGACAGCTCTTACCCGGCTCGGACCTGCCGCCAGGCAACCCATAAAATCGGTTTTGTGGAGCTGGCCCGGCGTGCGGGACTCCCTGGGTTCAATCCCCAGCACAAGGCAAAAAGGCTCTATGCCCTCCAGCATAGCTCAGCCCCCACCTTCTTGCCCATCTCTCTCGCTCAGTTCTGGTTGCCTCTACTTTTATGGGTTGCCACCTGCCAGGAGCTCCCCGCTGAGCAGTGACGCCTGGGTGAGCGCTGCTGACACCTCCACCTGTGGGCGCCTCTTCCTCCCCACACCTCACTCAGAAGCCGGGGAGCAAGCCAGGCCCCGTCCCTCTGCCCAGCTCGGTACTCAGACCTCCAGGCCCCTGCTCAGTGGAAAGAGGCGCCTGGGCACTCTGGGACTCTATGTATTTTGATCCCTCCTGGTTTATTTATTTAACAGCTTTATTAGAATAAAGTTCACATCTCCCAAAATTCAATCCTTTAAAGTGTGCAATATAGTGGTTTTCATATGTGTACAGAGTTGCACAACCATCACCATTACCTAATTCTAGAATATTTTTATCACTCCCAAAAAAAGAAATCCCATAACCATTAACAGATTCCCCATTCCCACTTCCTCTAAGCCCCTGGCTTCTACTTTCTGTCCTCTGGAGTTGTCTATTCTAGATACTTTGTATAAAAGTGCTTGTATAATGTATGTGTCTGACTTCTTTCACATAGCACCATATTATTTATTTGTTTGTTTGTTTGTTTGTTTATTTTTCTGTGGTACCATAGGGTCTTACTCATGCTAGGCAATGCTCAGTCACTGGACCACAACTCCAACCTAACACAGCACAATGCTTTCAAGGCTGGTCTATAGTGTAGCCAGTATCAGTACTTTATTCTTTTTTATGACTGAATAACATTCCATTATAATGCCATACCACATTTTATTATCTATTCAACAAGTGGTGAACATTTGGGGTGTTTCCACTTTTTGGCCATAATGAGTAATGATGTTATCGACATTCATATTTAAGCTTTTGTGGGAATGTAATGTTTGCCATTCTCTTGGGTATTATCTCTGGAGAAAGACCTACTTGTTTAACTCATTGAGGAACTGCCAAAAGTCTGTATTATTTTACATATATGAAGGTCAAATGTCTCTGTATCCTTGCCAGCACTTGTTATTACAGCATATTTTTCGTTATACTCATCCTAGTGCACTTGAAGTGGTATCTCACTGTAGCCTTGATTTGCATGTCCCTGCTGGCTATGCTGTCATATTTTTTGAGCATGTGCATATCTATTTCTTTGCCCATTAAAAAATTGAATTGTTGCTGGGTAGTAGTGCATGCCCATAATCCCAGCTACTCCAGAGGCTGAGGCAAGAGGATCACAACTTTGAGGACAACCTTGGCAATTAGCAAAATCTTGTCTCAAAACTTAAAAATGAAAAATACCAGAGATGTAGCTCAGTGCAAGGCCCTGGTTTCAATCCTCAGTACTGAGGGGAAAAATTGACTTTTTTATGTTTTAAATTAATTTAATTTTTGTCTTTTTTTTTTCTTTTGGTCTTTTTGAGACAAGGTTTCACTATGCAGCTCAGGCTGGTCTTCAGCTCACTTTGTAGCCCAGGCTGACCTCAAACTCACAGTGATCCTCCTGACTCAGCCTCCTGAGTGCTGGGATTACAGGTATGTGCCAACATGACCAGTGTGTTGCCTTTTTAAAAAATGTTGAGTTGAAAAATTTTTCACATATTCACCCTTGTTAGATATATGCTTTGCAAGTATTTTTTTTTTTCTTTTTTTTTGTGGCACCAGGGATTGAACTCACAACCTCGTGCCTGCCAGGGCAGGCGCTTAAGGCACTGAGCCAAACTCCCGGCCCTGGTTTTTTGAGGCAGGGTCGCACTATGTAGCTCAGGCCGGCCTTACGCTCGCGCTGTAGCCCAAGCCAGCCTCGAACTCACAACGCTCCACCTACCTCAGCCTCCCGAGTGCTGGGATTAAAGGCGTGCACCACCACGCCCAGCTTTTGCAAGTATTTTTTACCATTCTGTGAACTGTCTTTTCACTTTCTTGATGGTGTCCCTTGAAATTCAAAGGTTTTAATTTTGAGCTGGTGTGGTGGCTCATGCCTATAATCCTAGCTATTTAGGAGGCTGAGGTAGGAGGATCAAGAGTTTGAGGACAACCTGAGCAATCTGAGCCCCTGTCTAAAAATAGAGAAGGGCTGATGATATAGCTTAGT
Source organism: Dasyprocta punctata (assembly GCA_004363535.1). Taxonomy (NCBI): domain Eukaryota; kingdom Metazoa; phylum Chordata; class Mammalia; order Rodentia; family Dasyproctidae; genus Dasyprocta; species Dasyprocta punctata. The sequence goes on along the minus strand of RJWM01002289.1, from coordinate 8,918 downwards.
GCAAGGCCCTGGCTACCATAAGGGAAAAAAAAGGGCTTTTAACTCTGATAAAATCTGATTACCTATTTTTCTTCTGTTCATCATAATGGGATATCACTTAATCCAAGATCATGAAGACTTACTGCTATGTTTTCTTTTGCAAGTTTTACAGCTTTTAGCTGCCACATACACATCTATTACCTCCTCCCCTTTGTTTTCCACTTAGGGTCTCTCAAGGGCAAATGTGTTTTACTTCCTGTTCATTTGGTATCATTTTCTGTACATCACCTGTTGTTGCCTTTACAATGAGAAGAGCCACGGCCTTCATGAAGTCATTTGTATTTAGTTCTATGAAACCGACATTCATACCTCTGGAAACCTTTGGCTTCCATCATGCCAAAACTAAACATATAAATAATAAAATATGCTTTCCAGCCTCCAATTAGCCTGTGTCCTGCCACAGACCAAGGTGAGAGCTACTTTGGGCGCTGACGACTTTGGCAGTAGGGTGAAGCTTGGGAGTTTAAAGCAGGACAACCTATGACCTCAATCCTGATTAAGAAGGAATACAAGTGCAGAATTCTTCCAAGGGGGTCATGCCGTTCAGCAAGCTGTCACCTCTGCAGAAGACTGACCACCCAGGGACCTTTTGTATCAGTGGTTTATTGGTCTGTGGTTTTGATTATTCAGTTCAGTCATTGTGTGAAACATTATCTGTCAAGATGTTTGGGTTTGGAAATTCTCATTTGAACAAATGATACCACATTTTCTTTCTGAATCCTGCATTCAATGATCTTGGTAAATTGGTGACAAAATTAGATTTAGTTTCTTTGGGCATGAGTTTTGTATGGCTATTGATCGTCACCAGATGCTACTGTATATTTGTTTTCATATTTGTCAGCAAATTCTTCAACTTTCCATTTATTTGAACTCCTTCCAAAACAACAAACAACTTAACTTTTTAAAAAAAAATTCAGACTCTTTTTCATCTGGTTAAGTTTCCTAAAATTTAGATTTAACTCACCTAGAAGAACAGAACCAGAAATAAGATAATTTAAACCTGACATATCTTTACAGAAGAAGCCATTTTTTTTTAACCAAACCTCCCAAACAATGTAGTTGGCAAAGGTTAAATTTATAAAAAATTTTTTGTTTTTGTTTTTGAGACTGGGTCTCACTACACAGTTCAAGCTGGCCTTGAACTTGCTTATGTAGCCTAGAATACCCTCGAACTCATAGCAATCCTCCTGCCTCAGACTCCCAAGTCCTGGGATTCTAGGTATGTGCTACTATACCTGGCTAAATTTGTAAATTTCTACAGTGAGATAATCACCTTCCCAAAGGGAGAAGCAGCTAAAAAATCTAGTCATCCCAAAGTCTTCACTTTCTAATAAGTCAACCCACACAATATACAGAGACAGCTTGGTAACTCTTCTCAAAGACCTTTTTTTTTTTTTTTTTTTGTATCAGGAATTGAACTCAGGACCTTATACTTGCCAAGCAAGAGCTTATGCTGCTGAGCTATATCCACAGCCCTTCCCAGAGACTTTTGAAGCTGCTCTGTGACAATCTAGTACCCAATAAGTAGAAATAACAGCTATCATCCAGGAAGTCACTATGCAGGGACACCTACAAAAAAGATCAGAGAGCATGTAAGTTCTTGGTGGTCAAAACTTAGTAGTCTAAAAAAAATAAAACTCAGTAGTCATTTAGAAGACTGGATCCAAAGAAAAGTTTGGCCTCCTCCCAGTTTGCTCATGGAGTGCCTGGCCCTTGTAGTCAGGATGACCTGAAACCCACACAGTGACAGGAGGTCCGGCCCCTCCCACTGGGTGTTAGGATGCTTTCATAGAAATAACTGGATTGAAGTCAGGCGTGGTGTCACATGCCTGTAATTACAGCACTTGAGAGGCTGAGGCAGGAGGATCATTGTGAGTTCAAGGCCAGCCTGAACTACATAGTGAGACTCTGTCTCAAAAAATAGGGCCAAGGATTTAGCTCAGTGGCAAGCTGGAGGTTGTGAATTTGAGCCCCAGTACCAAAAAAAAAAAAAAAAAAAAAAAAAAAGAAAGGTGGATTAACAACATGCATATAAGTTTTTTTCTCTTATGTTCTTTTTTCCAGTGGTGCTCTACCACTGAGCTACACTCCCAACTCTCTTTATTTTGCACACTGAAATAAGTTCTTGCTAAATTACCCAAGCTGGTTTCACACTCAATATCCTTCTACCTCAGTCTCTCGAGTAGCTGAGATTACAGGTATCCTCCACCTTGCCCAGCCTAAGTTTCTTTTTTAGAATAGTAAATTTCACTTACTCTTCACCCCTTACAAAAGAAGCCAGATTTTGCTGGTTTGTTGGAATGAAGCAACTGTAAAACAACTGTATTATACGATGCCACTTTCAATAAAGTGTTCCTGTATGAAAAGAGATACATTAGGATTCTCCCAGGTGATAAAACTAAAACTTTTCCATTTTGTATTTTACAAAAAAAAATTTTCCTTATAAGGAGTATATTTTATTTCAATTTTAATGAAGTACTTACCCTGAACTCAAATGCATGTTCAGAACTTTAAAAACATGCAGCTAAGAGCACATATTTGACTCTGCTACTCCGAAAAAAAAATAAACAAATAATCAGTTTAAAAATAGGCAGCCTTTAATGGTGTAGAAGCAGGCTCAAAGTCTGCGGCGATAGCAGGCGGGGCCCAGCCCTAAATTCCAGGTCCCAGGGCAGCCTGCCAGGGCAGCGGGCTCATGGTGCGTCTGCCCCCTGCTGGACTGTTCGGGAAAGTACAGTCTCTGGCGCAGAGTGTCTCTCCCGCTAAAGGACCCTGGAGAGATGGTGTGGAAGAATTCCATAACTAAAGGAAAAACACTCTCAAAACTGTTGTGGAAGTCCTTGCGTCAGAGCAAGTACTCATGTAGCAATCCTTTCATGATTTCTCCACACGTCTAAAACACATATGTTTTTAATTTCCCAGAATTTATTCCAGGTATTTGTATATGTATAGGATGTACAGGCAAAACGTAGATTTCTGTGTTTCTCCACCATTTTTAATAGTATAAGTCGTGTATTGTACTTGCTACTCTTTTTTTTTTAAAGATAGTAAAATCCAACGGAACATAACAGAACAAAGTCAATCAAAACAAAGCAGCAGAACTGGTACAGAACTTCAAAGAAAGATACCATGAAAACAATAGCTACTATAGTATACCTTGTAATCTTCAGAATAGCTGACCATTCCAACAGGTATAGTAGACTTGAACCAAAAACAAAACAGAATAAAACCAATAAAAACAGAATATAAAATAAAGCAAAAAAAAAATAATGATCAGAGTAAAGCAAAACAGTGAGAACCATATTGGGCCTCAAAGACGAGACAGAAGAGAATCTCCCATATCTGCTACATTGCCTACTGTCATCTTCCAAAGAGATGCTCAGGTTGCCAACCTGAGACCTGCAAAATCAACGAAACAATACTAGCATTTAGTTGCTTAATGTTCCTTAGTTGCTATCAATTTAGCCAGGCCTCGGAACCAGCAGGTTGCTTACGGGTGGGGGGTGGGGTGGGGGTTGTCCTTGATTCTAAGCCCGTGTGCTGATGCTGCTCGGGCCCAGTGGGGTGGGTCCTGGAGGGGCCCATTCTCCTTCTCTTCCGGGAATCTCGCCGGTAGCACAGTCCCCTGGAAGACAGATTAGCTGTCCTGTGGTCGGAGCTGCTCAGGCCCAGCAGGGTGTGTCCTTGAGGGGCCCATTCTCCTGTACTTGCTACTCTTTACCCTGCTCCTTTTACCTCTTGATCTATCCAGGCAGAGTCTGGGTTGAGGTGAGCAGACAAAACCCTGCACCACCCTCAGGATGGCCTCCTTACACTTTGGGCCCTTTGTTGCACTTGCAAGTTTGCCTCGGTTTGTTGTTGTTGCTCTTTTTATCCCTGAACATTTTCTGGTATGAAAAGGCCACCATTAACCATTTCCCTCTTGATGAATCTTTAGCTTATTTTCAAATGGTAGCTATTATTAAAATGCTGTGCTGACATCCTTATAAATGTCCATTTTCATGTAGTTACATTTCCTTTATCGTTCATGCATTTTATTCTTTAAGAGACTTTCCCTGATTTAAAAGCTATGCATAATCTTCCTACATTTTCTTTCTTTATTTGGTTTGTTTTGGACCCCAGGTGTCACGAGTTGTTAATCACTGTTTTAGTCCATTTTCTGTTGCTACCAACCCAATACCACAGACTAGGTAAGTTTTAAAGAAAAGAGGTTTATTTGGGCTCACAATTCTGGTCCAAGATTGAGGGGTTGCATCTGGAGATGGTTTCTTGCTGACAGAGTCCTCAAGCAGCACAGGAAGTCACATGTCACAAGAGACTGGGAGTGTGCATGCACGTGTGAGATTCGTCCTTTCTCTCTCTCTTTTTTTAAAATCTTATTTATTTATTTTTGAGACAGGAGCTCATCCTCTAATTCAGACTGGCCTTGAACTCATTTCAGATGCCTGGCTGGCCTCGAACTTGTGACCTCCCAAATACTTGGGATTACAGGCATGCGCCACCACACCTGGCCACTCCCTCTGCTTAGAAAGCCACAAGGATTCAACCACGGGGCTTCCATCTTGATGACCTAATCTAATCTTCATCACTAAAGATCCTACCTCTAAACATAGGTGATTATGTTTCCACCCTTTTAATATCTCTTGGTGGGAAATATTAAATTTGAACATGAGCTTTCACAGGGGACAAACCATAGCAATCGTGCTCCTCAGCACTCAGTTCATAGTCCACAACCGTTATCAGCCCATTTAAGGTACCTCTTTTGTTTGTTTATTCCCTTTACCTCCATTTCCCACTCTCGTTCCCTGTCTTCCATATACAATCACTGTACTGTGTTTGGTAGGTATTATAGTATTTGTATGTTTCCTTATATAAAGTGTGATAAAAGGTAAGGTGAATGTTTAAATTTGAAAAGTTGGTAAGGTAAGAGACTATCATTAATCTCCCTAAAAATCCTCCCCTTTGCTTCAAATATATTTATCTCAGTTCTTGCCACTTTCTGAAGCAGTTTTACAAGTCCTCTTTTTTGAATGTCTATCTTTGCAGTGTCATGGCTGCCTCAATGTCCTGAATTGATTCAAAAAGTTTACCTTAAAAAAAAAAAAAAAAGTTTACCTTTCCTAGTCATTTTGATTTTGCAGAGGTGCCAAAAGTCACACTACTCCAGATCTGGCAAATAAGGTGGATAAGAACCCCTGTAATGTTTTTACAAGCCTACCTTTTCAATGGATGACACTTTGTAGCAGTATTCATCTTTTATTTTTTAGTCACACCTTGTAAAGATGCTCACAAAAGAGCACTTCCAGAAATGCCACAGAAAGTAGCAAAAATGATGGGATAAATGTGTTCAAAGTAGCCAGGCGTGGTGGCGCACGCCTTTAATCCCAGCACTCAGGAGGCTGAGGTAGGAGGAGCCTTGTGAGTTCGAGGCCAGCTTGGGCTACAACCCAAGCACAAGGCCGGCCTGAGCTACACAGTGGGACCCTGCCTCAAAAAACCAGGGCCAGGAGTTTGGCTCAGTGACTTAAGCACCTGTCTGACAGGTGTGAGGTTGTGAGTTTAATCCCTGGTGCCGCAAAAAAAAAAAAAAAAAAAAAAAATGTGTTCAAAGTAAGTGGGAGTTGAGAGCCAGTGGCAGCAATGTGGGCCAGGAGGAGAACGGAGAAGACAATCAGCCCCTCCTGTGAGCCAGGCAGCATGCCAGCTGGCAGATAAGAAACCTCCGCCCCCACCACCACCCCCATAGGCAACCAGCTGATTTGGAGGAACACAGGCTGGGATGACAGCAACTGAGGTAAAAAAACAACTTAATGCTTGTATTTCTTGATTGACTTTGTGGGCCTAAAGCCAGTAGTCTGAGCATCTGTATAGAGGATAACAATATGCAATATAGCAACTATGGGGGATTGCCTTGTCTTGTTTTTTGAAACTCAACACTGTTCTCACTGTTTTGTTTTGCTCCATTTTATTGTTTTGTTTTATTCTCTTCAAAATAAAAAAAAGAGAGTGGGAATATTTTTGAGGGGGACTAATGGTAATGTGTCCTTCATTGTAATAAATTTTTAAATTTAAATATTTTCCATATATTTTGATCACATCCCCCCCCCTTTTTTTTTGTGGCACTGGGGATCAAACTGACAACCTTGCGCCTGCCAGGCAGGTGCTTAAGCCACTGAGCCAAACTCCCAGCCCTAGTTTATTTTTGAGACAGGGTCGCACTATGTAGTTCAGGCCAGGCTTGTGCTCACGTTGTAGCCCAAGCCAGCCTTGAACTCACAGTGCTCCACCTACATCAGCCTCCCAAGTGCTGGGATTAAAGGCCCCCTTGTATGTACAGTATATTTATATAATTGATACTGTGCCATAAATCTTATTCTATTTCTGATTGCTTTCCTTAACACTGTTTTACCACCTGTACCCATGGCCCTCGTATGCCTAGCTCTTGCTTTTAACTGATACATCCCTTCTCCTGGTATTGAGCCTCTGAATTCCTGACTCTCATTATCACAAACAGCCCTGCAATGAACAGCCTCATGTATGGTCCTGCATGTATTTCTAGGTTTGCTTACATTTTCTTCTAATATTCTTGTTTTTTTCTTCTGTTCATATGCCTGTCCATATTCAACTGGTTTTTCTGTGTATATTTAGCTTTTGCTATGATCTTGACTCTATTCTTGAAATTTTGTGTTGGCAAAAGCATTCCTGGTTGGGGCCACAGATATAGCTCAGTGGTACAGCACCTGCCTGACAAGCACAAGGTCATGAGTTCGAATCCTGGTAGTCTGCCCCCCCAAAAAAACATTCATAGTTGCCAATTTGATCATTTTTTTTAACAACTCTGAGCTAGGTTTTTGGTTTTTTTCAATCTCAGTTGCCATAATAGTACAATTTAGTTTGTATCCTTCCTAAAGTAGAGCCTGAGACAAAACCTGAGTGACAATGGTTGTTGTGGAATGATATCCCTGAAAGAGGATGAGGAAGAGGGCAAAGCAATACAGGAGGAAAGGTAAAGCCAACAAAAGTTGTGTGATTGAGCTTGCTGTCACTAGACAATTGACTCAGTCTCCCCGGAGACCTTCTGAAGAAGTACATAGAAATTACCTAGAATTGAGGATGGGGGTCTGGAACATTTGCCTAGCAGCCTTATCCAGTGCCAGTGGCAGGCAGCACATGGCAGAGCACTGCTCCCCTCAGATCCAAAAAGCAAAAGAAGAGTCTGAGGAAGGGGCTCGGGTTCCACAATCTCCTTCAAGACCATACCCCCAGTGACCTGAATACTTGTTCAGCTTCAAAAAAAATAAAGATAAGCAGGAGGCTACCAACTGTTGTTTGAGCTCTTACTCAATAGCAAGCACAACGTGAAATGTGATTCAGTCATTACCTTGTCTTATTTTCCCAACAGCCTGGTGAGGTGAGTGCTATCATCATGTCAATTTTACAGAAGAGGAAATGAGGCTGGGAAAAGATAACTTAGTGGCTGATGCATCTGGGGTTGAAATGCAGGTGCCTGTCCTGAGGGTTTCTTTTTTGACTACTCCAGCACCAGTTGGGTTAATTAGCCATTAACTGATGAGTAATTCTTGGAGAAGCAACTTCTCAGTTGTTTTTAAGTTTTGTTTTGTTTTGTTTCCAAAACAGAGTCTCCCTGTGTAGTTCAGGCTGGCCTTGAGTTCAGTACATACTATGCACCCCAGAACTCAAACTTGTGGGGATCCTCGTGTCTCAGCCTCCCAAGTGCCGGGATTACAGTCATGCACCACCATGCCCAGCTTTTTTTTTTTTTTTTTTTTTTTTTTTTTTTTTAGACAAAATCTCAATAAATAACAAAATTGCTCAGGCTGGGCTTGAACTTGAGGTCCTCCTTCCTTGGCCTCCCCTGGTGCTAGGATTACAGGCATGGGCCACAATGCTGGCAGGGATTCATTTCTTATGCCCAGTTTTAAACTTTTCAAACAGAATATCACACCTTAGCTGGTTTGTTGTGTTGTATGTGTTTAGTTTTCTTGGTTCATGGCATATACCATGTGATACTTTTTTCCAAGGCCAACCTTAATGGATTTCTCTCCTGTCAGCCCCCTGGTAATTAAAAATCTACAATCAGAAATTAGTTCATTGAATAGCTCCTTATAATTATATGGAAGAGAATGCCTACTCATCTTTCTTGGCCACTTATACCTTAGCGTGAGTGAATTCATGATCCTTCCCTAACAGCAAGTTTTGAAAGAGAAGACAGAGAAGAAACCTGAGTTTATATGCAAGAATGTTCTTGGCAGGATTGTTTATAATGGACTTGAACTATAAACAACTCTATCAGGAATAGACTGGAATTTAATCCCAGCACTCGGGAGACTGAGGTAGGTGAAGTGTTGTGAGCTCAAGGCCGGCCTGGGCTACAACGTGAGTGCAAGGCCAGCCTGAGCTACATAGTGCGACCCTGCCTCAAAAAACCAGGGCTGGGAGTTTGGCTCAGCGGCTTAAGTGCCTGTCTGGCAGGTGCGAGGTTGTGAGTTCAATCCCTAGTGCCAAAAAAAAAAAAAAAAAAAAAGAATAGACTTGAAAAACATATCATAGCATATGCATACAATGGAATACAATATAGCATCGAAAATGAGTGACCTACAGCAACAGTCTGTGAAATGTTTGACTCTGGCAAGTTACAATACTGAGGGAACAAAGCATTATACAGAATAATGTGTACAGTCAGAGTCTATAAAGTTCAAATAGAGATGGTATGTTACGAAGAATAAGAAGAAAATTAGTATCACAAAATTTAGGGTAATAATGATTATTTCTGACAGGCCGGAGAAGGTTGTATGATTTGCTCAGGGGATAGAACATCTTAGATGCTGATCGTTATTACTTCTTGGCCTGAGTATTGA